>JBAWJQ010000083.1:600000-884422 GCA_037783105.1 Bactrocera zonata | reverse complement strand
CCCAGCCAAGCTCTCCCAGTTTTTGCCGAGTCATTAAAGATTTGTGTATCCTGATGGAGGACGAAGCCCTTTCTGTTCATCAGTTCTGGCCGTTTTTTTTCTATTGCCGGCTTCAATCTCATCAGTAGTTGACAGTAAAATGTAGAATCAATCGTTCGACCAGGCTGGAGCAGCTCATAGTAGATGATTCCTTTCCAATCCCACAAAACAGTCAGTATAACCTTTCAAGGCGTCAATCCTGGCTTTGCGACCCTTTGTTGAGCTTCACCACGCTTGGGTCATGATTTTTTCCGCACATTATTGTCGCATTTGACCCACTTTTCGACTCCTGTTACCATACGCTTCAGATATGATTCGATTCCAATTCATTTCAGCAAAGAATCGCGGGTGTTAATTCGGTCCATTAAATTTTTCGCAGACAATTCATGTGGTACCCAAACATCGAGCTTCTTTTTTTATTCAGCCTTTTTTAAATGGTTCAAAACCGTTTGATGGTGAATGTTAAGTTCCTTAGCGATGTTATGGCTGCTTATGTGAGGGTCCTGGTCAATCTTTTTCATAATTTCATCGACTTTTTCGACGATAGGTCGACCAAATCAAAGTTTCATTGGTGAATACCCAACATTATCGACCAGTCCAAAATTGAATACCCTGTATATTAGTATTTTATTTATTTATTTTTTTTTTTTCTTAGAAACTTTTCATGCTCGTGTCGCTCTTAGATCAAAACAGCCAAATTAAGAATTTCGAGACAAATGTTGCTTCTAACACCTTCTGGGGAATAATTAAATTTAAATAGCAGTTCTTCTAAAATTATTCTAATTATGTTTTCGTAAACAAGGCTTAAGCCGACTGAGCTTATGGACGGCTGAATTGGCCGTTGTAAGATAAATCGTTAGCAGAATGTCATGAGGCCAAATAGTTAACGTCAATTCTAACAAAAACTGAGGGCGTTTTAACATATTTCAGAAAAATATTATTTTATCATACAACAAATTTGCACCCACATTCGTTTATTAACAATATTAGGGCATTGCGAGCTCTGCCTGGTACTTTACCAACAAAAAACCCCATAAAATGAAACACATTTCGCTCGTTAAAGCAGTCTAGGCGTTGTTCAATGCCTTGGAACCAATTTTTTTATAGTTCCCTAAATGGCATTGTGTTGGCAAGTTTTCTCTTAACGCGCACTTTTCTTCATATACAGCAAATAAATTGATGTTGCCAGATCTGACGCATTGTTTTTTAATATATTTTTGAAAAAATGTCCAGAAAGCATTTTGCTGCTGTTTATTTACATTAAGCAGTCTTTAATTGTTTCACCGAAATTCCATAAAAGTCATTCCACTTAATTTCGGTGATAAATCATTTCCATATCTGCAGTAAGCATTATTTGTTTAGCTTCACTCCGGCCGGCCTTATGTCATCGCACATGGGAATACTTCCTAGTATTTGCATGAATGCGTGATTAATGAAGCGCGCTTTCGTTAGATTCTTGTGAAGTAATTAAAAATTAATGTAACTCTCATGTAACTTTATGGATGCAAAACAACAACAACAACGCTAACAGTGATTCATACTAAATTCCCGCCAGCAAGTGCTCACAGCATCAAAGCTAATTATTTGCTTTTGCTTAAATGGCAACTCACCAACAACAAATGTGACATGACAGATTTTCTCTCTTGTCACGCTATCCAAACTAAATGTCAGGTTGTCGGGGAAAAATCCTAAGAAATCAGCGAATGATTTGAGACAGCTGCCAAGCAAAAGCTTACTCGCCGCGCTGGCTTCGCTTACATACATATATACATAAATACGAACATAGTTTTGTCTGTTTGTATGTGGGAGAGCCACTGCATATCTCTGATAAACCCCTGAAAACTGCAGCAGTGGCATGCCTAGCCGGTAGTGCAGTGCAATAGATTAAAGCGAATGGTTCGCGAACTCGTCAACGCCAGCAAAGGCAAAATGTGCAAATATTCTGTAAACAAAATCATAAGTGACTTGAAAATAAGTGAAAAATAAGCGCAAATCTAAAAATATGCAACACAAACATAATCGCAAAGCGCGAAAAGTATAATTTTTGCAAACTTTGTAAGTTCAACGTGAAAAATGGTGCACACACTCGCTCATAATGCGCGATTAAACGCTTAGAGGCTGACCGGTTTCGTCGGCTATTAACACTTGCTTATCCACACACACGCATGCATACAAACTTTCGTCTATTTGTATGCACTATGTGTGTGCGTGTGTATTTGTTTGGCGGCGATTTGTTTTCTACGCCGCGTGCATGCGCGTTTCACGTGCCTTTTAGCGCTTTGTTTAGCAGCTCGCCCGTTGGCTGCAAATTTCGCTGCGATTTCGCTTGGTGCTCTCCCCTTTTTTTCTGATTTTGCTATTACAATCTCCTATTTTCTAATATTGCACGCGTCAACTACACGCCACTGCTGCCATTGCAATCGCATTTTGTTGTGGGGAATAGAAGTAAAGCAGAAAAGTGAATAAAGCTAAAGAGCAAAGAGATAACGCCAATGAAGCTTATTTGGAAAATTGAAGAGTTTTATATAGAAAATTGAATTTTCTTATTAACATTTAATTAAATATATATATTTTTTTTTTAAATATGTACGATTATTTATTTTTCTTAAGGTGCCCGCAGAGTGGACGTTTAAACCCGAGCCGAGCGTATTTTCCCATGTACTCTACACACGAATTTACGCTCAGCTCAGCTTTGAGCGTCCACGACACCTTTATTTTGTTTTGAGTTTAAAACTTTTTTTACCATATACAGCATCAACGTGATTTTTTAGGTTAGGTCTAACTGGTTTAATAACTAAAAAGAGTTGCTGTGCTAGATTAGCCACATTGTTTCGGTATATACTATATATTTTGAAAGACTATAGTTTGCCTTAATATTGATAATTGTTGTTAAAAATGTTTTCAAATGTTCAAGAACTCTTTTCAGATATGCATGCGTTTTTTCTTAAGGAGTTGTATGGGTTTTCTCGGCTAAAAAACAGCTTTTTTTCAAAAAATTTTCTCATATAAAATATGAAATATTTTATTTGGATTTTTTTTATTGTTACAAAAATATTCTATTAACAATATACTAGAGGCGAGATAGAATTTAATAAGACAAAATTTGATTGTTTGAAATCCGTAAACCCATGTAATCCCTTAAGTTGGAATTGCCAAGTTAAAATCAAATCATAACTGCCCGATAAACAAATGTAAGCTTTGTAGTGGACTTTGCTGTTAAGAAAATTTACCATAACATTGAAAAAGATGCTTTGAAAAGCTTTGCTTCATTATAAAGATAAGGTTTTCCCGTTATGTTCTAAAAAATGATTCCGGGCAAGTAACCTCCACGACTAACTCGAATATACTCCAGTCGAGCGACTCAATTTTCGACGATGTTTTCAGCAAGCCGCTACTCAGGCCCATGTCGCAAAATAATGCGCTTACACAAACTTGCCTTCAATAAATTAATTGTTCCGTTGACTTTATGGCATGCAGCGTCGTCTTGTTGAAACCAAAAGTCGTCCACACCAAGACTCACCAATTCAGGCACGAAAAAGTCATTAATCATGATTCCATATTGTTCCGCACTAGCAATAACATTATAATCGACTTCGTTTTTGAAGAAATATGGACCAATGATTCCCTCTGCCGATAAAGCACAACAAATAGTGAATTTTTAAACAATGGCCATCTTTTTTTGTTTTCATTTGAATAATGTTGCCATTGCTCAATAAGCATATATAGTTTTGTACACATCTAAGTTTTCAATTACAATTTTTCATAATATAAAATATGAAAACTGAAAACAAACTATTGAAAAAAGTTTATATATTTATAAATAATAGTATTCGACTAAACTTATTGAAGACAACTTTTATAATTACTACAGTATATCGAGACTGGCAAGCCTGCGTTGTGAGAGAGCAATCAGCTGACACGTTTCTACGGCAAAAATCCAAATGTAAATTTACGGCATCCTACGGCAAAGCGAAAGGGAGTAGCGTTTTTCGCTGGTCACTTACATTGCGCTCCTATAATATAGGTCGGATCAGCTGACACGGGCCACGGGTTTACGTTGTTAGCTGATCACGCTATTACAGATATTTTGACGTGAGAACTTTCGATTGAAACTCAGGGTTTGTACCGACATTAAATCAAAATAAGGGTAAAAACATTAATACAAAATTGCTAATGTTTGGGAAATAAAAACTTTAGTTTGGCGCAAATTACGTGAAAAAGTCTTTTTATTTTAATTTTTCGCATAAATTTTCAGGTAATGTGAAATCCCGTTTCTCTTCCGGACCTAAGATCGCTGTAAATTAATGTTCCTTCCATTTTTGATATATTATCCTTCTTTTCCAAAAAACTTTATTCTACTATGATTTTTATATCCCGAACAGGGTTTATAACATCTTAGGAAACGTCAAAGACCCTATAAAAAAGTATGCACAATTGATGAAATTATGTCTTCATATAGACGAACTAGTCCCTCATTTTTTGCGATATCGATGTGAAATCGGACCACGCTAGCTTATAGCTGCCTTACGAAGGGTACTTTAGCTTGGGTACAACCAAAGTTATATTTCTTGTTTTGCTTTCAAAAACTATCGACCCCGATCTTAATGTATTTTGTTTATTTTGTATCCGCATTGCAATAGTACCCTGAGGGGGATATTTTATGTTTCATGCTCCTAACACCCAGAAGGAAACGTGGGAGAACCTATGAAATGTATATATAAATGATCAGCGTGACAAGCTGAGTTGATTAATCCCTTCAATTTTTAAGATAACGACCCAAGAAACTGCACATTTGTAGTAGCCGCCGTTATCGGGCCACTAAAGCATATAGCTGCCCTACAAACTGAACGATTGCAGTTCATTTAAAGAATTTTTTGTAACTGTGAAGGGTATTATAATAACATAGTTTTCCAGTCTTATTTATTTTTGTTAAAATAAAAAGCCAAAAAAATGAATTTGACTCTTTTTTTAATGACCGAAAGAGTAAATTTAATGACAAATCAATTTTAATTTGAAATTTAATATCTTTTTTTTAATTTTTTGAGTCAGCGTTTCTGTGTCACGATTTCCAAAGCAACAACTGCACGTCCAGACATTTGTTTTGCTGGGTTTGGACTAAGTCCAATCCAGTCAGCTGCTCGGAACATGACCTGAACGTGGCTTTATGCACAAAACAAGAACAAGAACAGTATAAAGCAACAACAACAGCAATATAAAACAATATCAACAATGCAGATATTAAAAAGCAATAATAAAAAAAATCGAAAAAATTAATAAAAGCAACCACAACGCAAAACAAAGCCAATCGAAAACCTACACCACAGATATAATACGTATGTGCAAATATATATGCCACTCACAAATGCATTTCGAATACAAACATACGAGCCGTGTACATTTTCAAGAACACAGGAACTGCATTCATGCACCGATGACGTACACGCTGACAGCCAATCCGTCAGCATCGACTTTGCCACGATTATTGCACAGTAGCGCAAGTGTCACGGCCAGCTGTTGTACATACTTATTGCTGACAGATATTTATATTTATATGTATGTATATATGTATTTACAGTTGTTAGAAAACGTCACTGTGGTAAGGCGCTTATAATTAACAACGAGCGTTTTGCATACGTCAACGTCACGCTTGAGCGAACGTACATAAAATCGATTGCATTTTTCGTCTGCCACATTTTTGCGCTCTTTTGCTGTTGTTCTTCTTCTTCTTCACAGTATGCGTCTTTGTTCTCGCTCAAGTTTAAGGTGGCGGCAACAGCGCGCAGAACTTTCGCTGCAAATTGCGCTTACATAAGTACTTACATATGTACACACATTTTTATATATCTAAAGGGTGATCCATTTCGAGATTCCCTACTTTCTTTTAAAGAAAAATCAAAAAAACCTCAAATTTAATGGGGATTGTTTATTATCATTCGAAAGAACCTTGTTTGTGAGATTGTCTCCTTCAAATGTTGGTGTCGGCTACGTCTCAGATGATCCATCCGTTGAGTCCGATTTTCGATGATGTTAGGGTTTCGTTCGAGCACTTCGACTGGTAGCTGACGAATGACACGCGCGAAGTTTTCTGATTCGAAGCGGGATTGTTCGCTTAGACTTTAGACTTTACACATGAAAAAGTCAAACGCTGTGATATCACAGATCTTTGTGGTCAATTAACCGGCCCAAAATGTGAAATTATCTGCTCATCGAAGTGTTCTCACAATAAATCCACAGATTGATGCGATGTGTGAGTAGTGACGCCGTCTTGTTGAAACCAAATGTCGCTGAGATTAAAAGCTTCAATTTCAGCCATCAAATATTCGGTTATCAGGGTGGGATAACCGCCGCCATTAACGGTTACGTTCTCACTGGCATTATTTTTGAAAAAATATGGATCGATTATTCCACCGGCCCACAAACCACACCAAACCATTGCTTTTTTATATGATATGACAGCTCTTGAATCTCTTCAGGTTGCTCTTCGTCCCAAATTTGGTACTCTTGCTTGTTTACATACCCATTGAGCCAGAAATGGGTCTCAACGCTGAACAAAATTTGGCTCGAGAACTTCGGATCTTCTTGGAACTTTTCTGGAGACTATAGAGCGAAGGGATGTCGCTTGGGAAAGTAGAGCGGTTTCAGTTTTTGCAAAAGCTGTATTTTATACGCTTCAAATATAAGATCTCGTGTAGAAAGCGCCAAGTCGTACCTCTAATTGGATCACCCGTTATATATGTACATACATATGTACGAAATGCATGCAAAGCCACCGTTGGCGTGGCCTTTAATGAGTTCACGGTAATTGTTGTTTGCATCAATCTTTTTTTTCTTCAAATTGCTGGCAATTTCTTCGACTGCCCACTTAAGCTATTGCTTTTCTGTTGCTTTTACCGTTAGACAGTGTAATGCTTTTACTCGCTTTGTGCGGATTTTCTTTGGTTGTTGTCGCCCATGTGTGTTGCTAATTGGATTATTGCCATGTGGTAGCCAAAGCACATTGACATTCACCTTGATCGCCGCTATTCCCTGTCACATATTGGAAATCTAATACATAGAAATTTCTTCAAGCAAATTAGCTGACCATTGCTTAATGTATAATAAATAGCTTCTATTATTAAATTAAGCCTCTTAGGTACATTTGCATTGTGAATTTTTCTATCATATTGTGTCTATATTTACAAGCTATGGCTTACAAATAGTCTCACTGGGTCTAATCAGTTAAAGCCAACACTTTTTATTTAACTCTATTCAACAGTGTTTGCTCAGCTCTCAGTGCTTATCTCAGGTTGTTAGGGCTTCCAGCCGAAGATTCAAATATCACTCGTCATCCCAGGGTCGTATATACATATTTGATTGTACTGTGAGAACGCGATTTAGGTGCCACTCAAGTGCTGTTTTGTTGCAATTGTACTAGAGAGCAAAAAAGGCATCGATTGCCCTATGCTGCTGTAGAGGAGCCATTGGCAAAAGGTGGGACTCTCACCGAAAGTGGAGACTTTATGTGGGGGAGGCCTCTAGAAAGGACCACACTTGCGAACTTGAAACTTAAAACGTTCAACGGGTTGTGCTCATAAGCATATTTGGTGCACTAAGACCCACCCCAACTATAATACTTAACGCCATTATGCACATGGTGCTCGTAAACATCATCTAAAGGTGTATGGCTGCGAAAATTGCTCACTGACTCAGGCTCCAGACTGTCAAGAGCTCTATATCAACTCCAGCAAGATAGTAGTAGATTTACTGCTCCGGAGTGCAGCCTCCTTCAGAGAAGTGACCATCCACTCAGATAGCAGAGCGGCTATACTAGCCTTGAACTCATTAACAGAGCGTTCAGGGTTGATCAAGGTGCCTAACCTCGTTATGAGTCTATGTGATAAGACTGATATGAGTGCCAGGTCACAGCAGAATCACAGGCAATTGTAAAGCTGATGAGCTAGAATCGGAGCGGGTTGGTGCTCGAGGGTAGTTCTATTCAACTATTAAGTAACTAGGCTTTGCAGGAGCTTGGTCACCATTGGTACATGCGCTGTCGGAAAATTATTTTGGCTCAGATCGATCGCAAGAGATCTAGTGATCTCTCTGCCATCAGTAAGGCTAGCCTCTCCCTCGTTTTAGACGTTTTAACAAACCATTGCTCTATTAGCGTTCATGCTATAAGGCTGGAAATCTTACTAGACACCATCTGAAAGCTGTAGGGAAGAAAACGAGGTGGAAGATGGAAACAACTCACACTTACTTCTTGACTGTCCTGCGTTTGGGAGATCAAGGCTTCAACACTTGGGAGCGCATATCTTCAGACATCTCACCGAACTGGCGGGAATAGTTATATGTATATGCTAATTTATAAGATCGAACACAGTAGTTCTTCTTTTCTATGGCTTCACAAAACTTCATATAGGTCCACGTGCGATCTCTCTAGATCAGCCATCTAACCTTACATAACCTAGCCTACACTGAGTAAGACACACATCTAACGCAGGTTCGGAATATTGTAATAATCTAATAATCTCTTGTCAAAGTACACGTGTATAGTTATATACCCCATTGTTTACGTGGATTCGCGGAATAATTCTTAGAAATGTCACTAATTGTTTCTCAAATAAAATTTTAATTCATAGCAAATCAGCTACGTTTTTTGCTTATTTTCAAAAAGCTCTTTAACGATGTACCGATTAATAAACGAAAACCCATCAATTACCTTCGGTTTTATTAAGCTACTTTAAATATTTATAAGCTGCAATAAAAATGTTATTGACTCGTATTTTTAGTTGCTCCCCATTCCCCAGAGATGTATGTGTGAATTACAGCTATATTAATTCAGTCACTATCTCCACATAGTTACCATTGTTTTGCACACTTTTATGAGCGTATAGAATTGTATAGGAGTGGTCATAACTTGCTTTAAACCAGCAGATAGCCCTTTATCGACACGGCAACTTGTCTGAGTAGAAATAAGTTAGCGAAATCAGTTTTCAATTGGAAAAACTCATGGTGACTAAGACACTTTAGAGGATTTCGCTTTTTTATATTATATTGGGGACCACCTAACTAACCATAGTTTGTTAGTCGTTATTGGGAACTTTTTAGGTGCATTTTTCTTTATTTTATTTATTAAATTAATATATTATCGTTCTACCCAGTAACGAAGCACCGGCCTGGCAAGCTTAATAATTTTTTCGTTACTTGGCAACATCAAATCAGCTGTTTAGCGTCGTTGCCTGAAAAGTGCTTTTGAGTTATTGCGAATAAATACATTGGTGCTAGCTAAAACATAACTTGAAACGATTTTTTGAGTATTTAATAAAGTTTACCATATTACTGAGTTAGAGCAAAAAGTATGTTCACTGTTAAGTGTTTTATCGAAGTATCAACTGACGAGTAACCAGATTAACATGTTCGGTGTGAATACCCTTATTGTACTTTGCATATTATATATTGTCTTCTAATATGTAAAATAACATAACATAACTTTTCACCACTAGACGGAATAAGAAAAAACGCGTTGTTTGAAAAAAAATTTGAATTTCGGTTAAAATTGGTTATATCGAATATTATGTAAGTAGGGGTGCAATATTGGTTTTAAGTGGAAAAAAAAGAAAAGAATTGTTGGTTCAAACCCATTGAAATGGGGACCTAAAATAATATACTTAAAAAAAATAAAAAAAAAAGGAGGGTGCCTGGTTGAATTTTTAAGTACTAAAACAGTTTTTTTCGATTTTCGGCAAAAGTACGAGTTATATGGAAAAAAGTTATATGGCAAAGTTGCAGGTAATGAAAAGATCGACACCTTTTTCACATAATTTAAAAACTTATGTAAAAAAAAATTAAAAACAATTATTAAATTTTTAATTATTTTTTTCTTTATGTTTTTTATGTTTTTTTTTTTATTTTTAAGAAATTTTTTTCTTAATGATTTTTTTAATTTTTCAGAACTTTTTTCTTTATGATTTTTTAATTTTTCAGATTTTTTTTTCTTTACGACTTTTTTTTATTTATATATTTTTTTTATTTTTTTTTTATTTATTTATTTTTTATTTATTTTTTCTTTATTTATTTTTTCTTATTTATTTTTTTTTTTATTTATTTTTTATTATTTATTTTTTTTTAATTTTTCAGAAAAAAAATTATTTTTCAAAATTTGAAGTAAACTAACAAACGTAATTTTCTTGGTTAAAAATATGTATTTTTTTTTTCTTATTTAGACTTAATAGAAAAAAGCCCCCAATTTCAATCGAAAGTTTTTACGTTAAAATATCTGCTTTTTTTAAATTGGATTCATCTAATCGTTATTTCATAGCAGCATTTAGTATTTTAGGTGACGATATATGTTCATTAGAGCGGATCATTTTTTTCTATAAAATCGCGTATGCCGGAAATATTCTACGGATCAGTCTGAACAACTTTGCCTAAGCGACTATGGGTCTAAAATCGGTTTCGAGCCAGCCATTTTTAAGGTGAAATTTAAAAAATCTGAGTTGTGGGTTATATGGGCAAATAGTATATGATATATGTATATATCTGTGGACATTTGACAAAACAACTTTTCTCGAAATAAGACAATTTTCCAGGATTTTTATCATATGTATGAATTTTCAAGGCGCGTTTTTCTGTCTTATCGCCATTGTCCTAGGACCGTTAGTTCAAAAATTATAGAGTCATCAAAACAACTTCTTTCGTAATTTTTCAATTTGACATGAATAACTTTTGGCATTTGACAAAATAACTTCTTTCGATTGAAGTTCTTTTGTCAAATGCATATCTAAAAATAAATGCTTTTCTTATTTGACAAATAAACTTGTGTCAAGATAAGATAAAAAAAAGGATTTTTTTTTTGCACAAATCAAATTAGACAAAACAGCTTGCATGAGGTAAGTTGATTTTCAGTAAGAAAAAGCATTTGACAAAAAGTCTTATTTATTTGATTTATATTTATCTAGAAAAGTAAAATATTTAATTTAAATCAATTGATTGGAAAACGCGTCTTTATTGATCTGCATCCAGTTCAAATTGACTTCGTCCTTTAATAGTAAGAGGTATTTCTACTGCAAAGCTTTAAACATGTTTTTTCGCTCTCCTGTAAAATTTGCTTTTTTGAAAGAGGTTGTTTTGTCAAATGTCCACAGATATGTAGATTTCTATCTTGTCGATTCCGACAAATCATCATTTGAAAATCAAAAAGCACGTGCATATTAAATATCATTGGGATATCTCCAAAACAGAAAAAAAATTTATAATCCCTAAAAAAATTCGCATTAAAAATCGCCCTTTTTTGAACAAATTTGTTCAATTGTCATATTGTGAAATTGCTTTTGCGCTCACTTTCCATTTAAGCAAATGCAATAAATATTAATAACGGTAAATTTGTGTAATGCAATTAACGCAATTAACAAACAACAATGAGTAGAGGCTATTTAAATGGAGAAAACGTTAAAACAGAAACATACAAACAAACACGCATATACATTGTAAACACACATATACAATTTTTTGAAAATGTTTGCATTTTTTTGTGCAAGCATATTCGCTTTCATTCAATCCGTCAACTTGACGTCAAGCTTTTTCGCCTTAATTCGGTGACTCATACGCCCCGGTGTGCATTTTCGGAGTCAGCGCGGCTGCCGGCGTTTCTCACCTATTAACATATTTTCAATGCTTGTTTTTTAGCTGCCGCCGTGCATGTGTGTGTGTATGCGGATAATTGATGCGTACTTGTTAGTCGCTGTATTAACATTTCTATATTTATCGGCAGTCGGCTGTCGACTTTGTGCGATTTGTTTGGAATTTGCGTGAATTGTTACGGTTGAACTTTCATTGGCCGCACTTAGCATTTCCACAGCTGCTGAGAGGGCAACAAGCCACAATATGCGATTTGCATACAATGCTTATATTTGTGTGTGTGGATATACATATGTGTAATTGCGTGCAATGAACGCGCTCACCGGCCTGTGGTGTTGAAACATTTCGATAAACATCGCCAGCGTTCGCTGTTTACACGCATTTTTTAATGTTTTCTTTAATTTGCGTTTGTTTTTGTAATATATTACCACGTATTTACTACGAAGTAGCGCTTTTCCAGTTGCCGATTTGTGTAGCTAAAGAAAAACAGCAATTTTAAGCAAATGTTCGCTGTAAATGAACTGCAGTGCCTATTAAACTGTTCATTAATTTAGAAATTCCATGCCTAGCATTTCTTAATAATCGCTCATTAGATATGTGTAAACAAAATGAAAATATTAACACTTTATTTTGTAATTTTGCTTGTTTTATTTACTATTAGACCATTTTACTGCTGAAATCGTGTGAGAGAAAAGATATTGCTATTTTTATGGCTGCTATTGAACCAGATCGATATTCAGGCCTACTTTTATCATAAATTAGATACTAATGTTCATAAGCATTTGCTGTTGAAATCTTTTGTTAATGTAAACAGACTCTTCTTCGATTAAATTTATAATTCTTTTCATTAAAATTTCTAAATTAAAAAAATAAACATTAACATCCACTTAACAACTTGTATACTCTTGCAACATGTTGCTACAGAGCATATTAGTTTTGTTCATCCAAGAGTACTTTGTATCACCTAAAGCTAATTGAGATATAGGGTGATATATGGTATGTAAAGGCTGATCCATTTCGAGATTTCCACTTTCTTATAGAAAAAAAAAAAACACAGAAACTTCAAATTTAATGGGGAATGTTTATTATCATTCGAAAGAGCATTCCTTGGCATTTATTTTTTGAAGATTATCTCTTTCAAATGTTGGCGGCGGCTACGTCTCAGATGGTCCATCCGTTGAGTTCAATTTTCGGTGACTCGTTCGATCATTTTGAGTGATAACTGGCGAATGACTCGTGTGATATTTGGCTCCAGGGCCTGAATCGAAGCGGGATTGTTCGCATAGACTTTAGACTTTCCATATCCTCACAGGAAAAAGTTTAACGGTTATATCACACGATCTTGGTGGCCAATAGACCGGCCCAAAACGTGAGATTATCTGCCCACCGAAGTGTTCGCCCAATAAATCCATTGATTGATGCGATGTGTGAGAAGTGACGGCGTCTTGTTGAAACCAAATGTCGCCGAGATCACTAGCTTCAATTTCAGGCCTCAAATAGTCGGTTATCTTGGCGCAATAACGGTCGTCATTGATGGTTACGTTCTCACCGACAACATTTTCGAAGAAATATGAACTGTTGTTTCCACCAGGAATCCATTTTCTAGATGAAATGGCAGCTCTTGAATCTCTTCAGGTTGCTCTTCATCCCAAAAACACTCAATCGTCAGATCTTTTTGGAACTTTTCAACAACAATTTAAGATCTCGACGTAAAATGCGCCACGTCGTTTCATATGAGAATTCAAGTTGCTGCGAACGACGATGAATCGACTGTTCGATGGTGGACAAGGTCTATCGGGTCGAATCTTAACCAATAATGAATGCTGGATCTGAAGATAGGTGATGGCGTTGCGAATAGTACTGAACAAAAATGACATGACAGCTTGACACAACTCAGCCGTGATCTGTCAAAACAAGGCTATTGAAAAAGTACCTTTACTTGGATCATCCATTAAATATCGTTTATTTAATACATTAGGATATGGAGGGTAATGCAAATAAAATAAGCCATAAATAGATTCCCTGACGACATATTTATTCGCAAGAACCTAAAAAACATATTTTTCAACTTGTCAATCGCAATTTTTTTTATACGATTTATGAAATATTTATCGTATCGTCTTTTCTGACTCTTTCGCCTTCAAGTATAGCCCTTCCTTCTTGCAAAATCGCGCTAACTTACTTTTTTCTATTCCGAAGTCATTTTGTGACGCAATTCATCTTGCTTTAATTGCTTTCTGCAGTCATGTGATTGTCATTTGATGAAATTGCAAAATAATTAATGTCTTCGCTGACTTTTTTCGCACGAAAACAGTTAAGTTGCTTTCCTTTTTCGGTTATAAATAACACAATCAGTACAAAATTATCGCAAAATTGTTATTTTTATCGACAGCGACAAATCTCTTCATGAAGACGTCATTGCACTGACACCGAGGACCGCACTAAATTACTTAATTTGGCCATAATTTACGCACAAACAAGTAAGCCTTAAAACGCATTTTATAACTTTCAAAAGTTCAATTCAGGGTGTGTGCTAATCGCGCTGTTAGACACTGCGTAAATGCATTTTCATTTGTTTTATTGAAAAGAAAAAAGTTTTGTAGAAATAAAGCAAGCTTGTGTGACATAACTTTTTTGCTTGACAGCCGACAGAATGATTAAATTACGTTTTTTAGAAAGCACAAAGCTGCTGTCAGACTAAAGTACACGTGTGTCCGGAGACAAGCGCATCGTTTCTTTGTTTCAATGAATGCGCTGGCTCACTAATATTTATAAAAGAACCTTCCTTATTTGTCATTTATTATTTGCTGCGCAATATCGATAATATCAACTTGCGATAGACACCGGTGGGTGCGAAAGTCCACCGCTATTCACTGGTATATAAGAATTCTAATGAAGATGCGATCTAATGGCGCTGTCATTCAGGTCTATTTATAGTTCTATTAACTTGGCTGTCGAAGTTAGGCAAGAGCAGTTACACTTTTAAGTTGAAAGTAAGTTTCGAAAATTGATTAATATTATTAACTAGATATTTAGCACAGTTGGTTTTTGACGACAATGTAAAGCGTGATCTAATTCGAGGCTCCCTATTTTTTTTAAGAAATAACACAGAAACTTCAAATTTAATGGAGAATGTTTATTATCATTCGAAAGAACATTCTTTGGCATTTATTTTTTGACGATTATTTCTTTCAAATGTTGGCCGCAGCTACGTCTCAGATAGTCCATTCCGTGCGTCCAATTTTCCATGACTCGTTCGAGCATTTCGACTGAAACTGGCGAATGACGTGCGTGATCATTTGAGCCAAGGCCTGAATCGAAGCAGAATTGTCTGCATTGACTTTAGACTTTACATATTCCCAAAGAAAAAAGCCTAACGGTGTCATATCACACGATCTTGGTGGCGAATCGACCGGTCCAAAACGCTCACCGAAGTATACTCTCAATTAACCTATTGATTGATGCGTTGTGTGGTGGCGCCGTTTTGCTAAAACCGAAAGTCGCCGGGATAACGAGCTTAAATTTTAGATATCAAATAGTTGGTTATCATGGCGCGATAACGATCGCGATTGGCGGCCACGTTTTCACCGGCATCAATTTTGAAAAAATATGGACCGATAATTCCACCGGCCCACAAATCGATCCAAACCGTTGTTTTTTCTGAATTAAATGGAAGCTCTTTGATCTCTTAAGGTTGCTCTTCGTTCCAAATGCACCAATTCTGCTTATTTACACACCCATTGAACCAGAAATGGACAAAATTTGGCTCGAAACGTCATATATTTTATTAAACTTTTCAAGAACCCATAGAGCGAAGTGAGGTCGCTTGGGAAGTTCGAGCGGTTTCAGTTCTTGTACAAGCTGTATTTTGTACGCTTTCAATTTAAGGTCGGAAAATGAGCTAAATCGTTCCATACGTCAGACCGAAGTGCTGTGAATCAAATCAGCAAAAGAAAGAAACGATCTTTTATGACACATCATTCGCTATACACGTGCACCAATAGTTATTGATGGCTGAACGATTAATAATTTATTTTCTTATTTCACATAAAAGTGATCTGTTCGTGCAAAAGTAAGAAGGCTTGTCATTAATGACGTTATTGAATCCGGTTCTTGCGGCACTTCGTCACCAAATGGGTGCGCCTTACATATGGCGTGTGTGTATGTATGTAGTTACTTAGTCAATGGCAATGCATGTCTGGGTTTCTTACACAGCCTTACACTGATAAACATCTGCTAATCTTCTAGATCTTCTAAAGCTCAGACTGTCATTAAAACTCACTATTTATAAAAATCAGTCTTAATACAGCTTACAAAGCATTATGGCAGATAATTTTGAATTGAAAGAAAAAGTGGCAATCTTAATTCTTTAAAACCCGTTATTGTGCGAGTTTATGAACATATGTTTGTGTATGCCGTTGCGAGTCTTATTTATTGCACAAATCTTCTACTGCCACAAAATCCACTCATTTGCTGATTCCTAATTGCATTTTGCTTGACATCGTAACTTTTAACCCCCGACCGCATTTCTTTCAAATTCTAAGTGCCTTTGGCTGTTAGCCTCTTTTCAGCTATGCGCTTTAGCTGCCTTTGCCCAGCAGATACCGGTGCTCGGTGTGCATGCGCGCCGGTGCTGATCGATGCACAATCGTTTCTTTAACCAATTGAAGAATGCAATTGAAAGTGATTCTGACAATTGACAGCCAACTAACCGCTTCACACTCGATCACCATTTATTGTTTGCTAATGATTGCCGCTGTAAGTTTGTAAATTTCCTTACGTAAAGAAGAGCGCTGAGGCTGTTGTGGCATGTGCGGATCGCTATGTTAATAGATATTTCCTTTGTTGCTGCTTTCAAGCTTTTTGCGATTGTTCAATTTATGTCAGCATAGTCTATATATGAATGAGTGGGTCTATTGGGTCAGTTATGCACATTTCATGCTTGCGCAATAAGAATGCAATACAGTTATATTGTCATGTATTTTCATGAGTATTAGACATTAATTAATCGGGACTTCACCGCTGAGATGGCACAAATACGGGCTTTTACGGTTTCAAATTAGTTCTATTTACAACTGGCATGCAACAAGTAGACTCGTCTATATGGTTTTCGAGCCCTTTCTTTGACTGAAATCGGCTTATAAAATATTAGTTGAGGGTAAAATCTTGCTTAAAATATTTAACCTACAAAACTTCAAAATAATTCTCTAATTGAATAGGAAGTTAGTGGTGGAATATGTCTCGTGTTTACAAGTTGAAACGTGTTACATTATCGGAAGAATTTAAAGGTTTAGAATAATTAATATTTTTATAGCCAGGGTCTTGACGGTAACCAGGGAAATCCTTAAATATTAAAAAAAAAACATTTAAAAATATCTAATTTTCAATCATGTTTTGTTTTAGCAAATCTTTCAAACTTTTAACCAATAAATAACTAATAAATTTTCAAGAGAAAAATCAGATGGCAACCCTACTCAATTTTAATTTTGTAATACATATTACTAGAAATACCTTATATACATATCTTAAGCATATGACTAAATACTGGAAAATTTTGGAAACTATTAAATTTCTCTTTAAAAATAAGTGGCAACATTTTCTAAAATAATTTAAAAAAAATATAGATTTTATAACATATTTCTAGCTAACTGACAATTCGTTAATGAAAATGCATAATTTTATTTCAAAATAATAATATTTCTAAATAAGTGGCAACATTTTCCCAAAAATTTGTTAGATAATTTTGATTTTTTTTAGCATACTTAAAGCTAATTAACAAATTACTATTAAAAATGTACAATTTTTTTTTAATAATAATAATCATATTTCAAAATAAGTGGCAACATTTTCCAAAATAATTTAAAAAACATCAATTTTTTTTAGCATTTTTCAAGCAAATCGACAAATTATTATTAAAAATACATAATTTTGTTTGAACAATAAAATTTGAAAATAAGTGGCAACTTTTTCCAAAATAATTTTGAAAAATATCGTTTTTTAACATATTTCAATCTAATTGATAGATTATTATTAAAAATACATAATATTGTTTAAATACAATAATATTTAAAATAAGTGGCAGCATTTCCCAAAAAATTTTTAAAATATATCGATCTTTTTGCATATTTAAAGCTAATTGACAAATTTTTTGTTAAAAATACTTAATTTTGTTTAATAATAATAATATTTGAAATAAGTGGTAACATCTTTCCAATATAATTTTTATAAATGTATCGATTTTTAGCATTTTTCAAGCCAAACGATAAACCGTTGTTGAAAATACATATTTTTGTTTAATAATATTTAAAAATAAGTGGCAACATTTTTCAAAATATTTGTTTAAACAATACCGATTTTTTAGCACATTCCATTGAAAAATCATAATTAAAAATACCTAATTGTATTCAATAATAATAATTTGAAAATAAGTGGCAACATATTTCAAAATAATTTAAAAAAAAACATCGATTTGTTTAGCATCTAATTGAAAAATTATTATTAAAACTACATAAATTGATTTATTAATTCGGAATGAAGAGGTAGATGGCAACTCTGTTCAAAAAATTCTAGCATGCTGTTTCCAAAGGCAAAAAATCATCAGGTCAATTATTGTAACACACCTAATATATAGTATTACTTATTACCATATGTATTGTATATGCATACGTCAACAACCGCAATCCCTACATTATAGTATCTGCATGCATATGTGTGTATATAATATTTTATATACTTATTTCTGCCACATTCATCTTAATTGTGTTTATCTAATATGTATGTATGTATATGTCTAATATTTTGGACTTTGCTACCGGCTGCTCTCGCGACTTCAATCACTAATTGCTTATTAATTTTTATTTTCCTGCTTTATATGCTTTGTATTTGTTGTACAAATATCGAAATAATTTGCAATAAATTTTCGCTGGCTTCTTCTCGTTAAACTGCCTTGATGATCTTATTACAATTGAGCTTTGACTCCGCAGCGCTCGCATTAATTCATTGCCACCTTCATTTACACCCACTCAATCAGCGGGGATAGACTTTCTGTCTCACACGGCCTTTGCAATTTCTCAGAAGCCTGCTTGGCCGATAAATTGATGATAAACAACAGCAAACGATTTTAATTGAATTTTATTTATTTATTTGAATTTTATTTTTTTTTTATTTTTTTTTTAATTTCTTTCATTTCCAATCATTGATAGGAAATATTTCTGCATAAATATATTTCGTTGCCTTTTCGCAAACAATTTCTTACAAAAATTATGATTATTATATATTTCCTTATCGATATTGTAGCTGGAAAACAAGTTGGCTTACAATATTACCTTGCTAAGTACACCGACCGTATCTTATCAGCCGCGTTGCGCATTTCATTTTGATAAGAATGTTGTAAGCGTGTGTGTTCGATAAAATTGTGGACAATAATTTGCCATAAAGTCGATAAGATTGTCGAAAACTAAAGCGCGTGAGTGCGTTCAAATAAATTATTTTTGGAGTAAGGAGCTCAAAATGTTTCGCAGGTCGGTTTGTGGAAGGCAATAACTTTCAATGAACTTGATTTTTAATAAATGAAATGAACGTGTTCAACATAAGCTAATATTTTTAAACGAATTTTGCATTGAGCTGACCCGTCACACCTGCCGTTGCTCTTCTTCAAGCATTAATTTTCTATTCAAATACTGACTAGCACTCCTAACAAGTTTAACTGTATATAAACCGAAACAAATTAACGAGAAGCTTAATTTAGTTTAGGCCGCACATTTTGCCTTTTTCGACGCTTCTCGAAAGCAGCCAAGCATTTTGCCACTTGCACATCACCATACACTACATCAGTTGTTAAATCCAATCAGCTTTTACTTAATAATTGCTTATTTAAATACATACAAGTATATGATTCATTTAAGGTTATCCGCCTAACTCAGCCTTGACCAACTGATCTGCGGCACCGATTTCATACATACTAAAAAAAAATTATTTTCGATTGTCGCTGCCGAAGTTGTCAAGTAGTCTTAATTGTGCGACAATAACTGCAACAAAAAGAAAAACAAATGTGCGCATAGCTATATAGTATATAAGTATGTATTTAGTTACATATGCAAATAACCAGGTTCAGGGGCATTCGGCCATGTGGTGTGGATGAATATGCATATATTTAAGTGCAGAATGTCTTTAAGTATAAACTCCTTTCTGTTTGCTTGTTTAAGATATAAATGTTATCGCAAAACTTGGTTGGTAATATTATTGCAGTTGATTTATTAACTGTTATTCGCTTTTAAATTGGCTGCCACAGAAAAGCGAAAATATGGCAAAAAGCTTACCAGCCAACGCGTTTCTCTACGCTTTAGAGCGGATTCATCCTGTGCTGTCCACTCGGATGTCTGTCGATTATACTTTGGAGTGAAATGATGAAGCCATGTTTCATCCATTGTCACATATCGATGCCCAAACTCGGGCTTATTACACTTAAATATCTCCAAACACTGCTCCGAGTAACCAACTCGACGTTGTGTTTGGTCAAAAATGAGCCCGCGCGGCACCGACTCTGTGCAGAACTTTCTCATACCCAAATATTCGTGAATATTTTGATGTGCACGTTCAGTTGATATCTTTATGGAGTCTGTTATCTCGAACAACTTCACTTTACGGTCATCCAAAATTATTTTCATGACTTTTTTAGCAACCTCTTTAGGGCGTCCACTGCTTTCATCATCCTGGGTACTGTGGTTGTCGTTGTGACGGTTATCTAGTCCACGATAGGCTGGTAAGATTCAGATAAGTTGTCGTCGAGGTCATCCAACTGTAGTTCCAGGAAACGTGTTGTTTCGATGGGGTCGGACCATAGGATGGGGGGTGTTAGATGTGTAGGGTTAGCTGGGCATGCAAAGAGGTGATTAGAGTCATGCAGGGACTCGTTGCATACTGGGCATATATTTGATTCTGTTTGAGTTTGACCTGCTACATTATCCAGAACGAAGCTGCGCAAAAGTCAATCGCGATTTTCACGACAACTCGAGCTCGTCGTCTGCAATGCATGGTGGTTCGACTCAATACAGTACAGTACATAATTTGTAGGGAGTCGGTGAAGAAGTTTATGAATCCATTGTGAATGGCGGTCAGTTGAGGAAGGACCGACCTGTTGCCAACAATGTGTCTTTATCTGTACCCCATGTGCTGTCGACTAGCGACTTGAGAATTTCCTGCACTTCTGTACTTTAGCAGTAATTGCGGTGAAGTGAAGGAGCCTAGGCTGTCGAGTGTCACACCTAAAATCTTGAGGTTATTGACAGTCGAAATTTTTACGCCATCGACTGCAATATCAAGGTCAAGCCTGTACTCCTTCCTCCAGCCGTTTACTTTAGAGCATTGATTCGTCTTGGCGCTCATTTCGCGCCGTTCACACTTAGCAAACCATTTTTCAATGGTTGATTTCTCTGTTGCAAAGTCTAAAGAATGTTGATCAATCCAAACCTTGGTTTGGACAGTATCTTGGTGTGGACAGTATTTTTTTCTCCGGAAACCATGAAATTCCATTTCATCCAGGGAATAGAGAGTAGAATGATTACAATTCCGACTTCTACAGAGAACCTTAATGACTTCGCAGTGTCCAAAAAACAAGTTGTAATATTCAAACTGCAAACCGGCAATTTTTGTCAATATTAGAAGCTTTGAATAATAGAATTGAAGCAAAATTAATTGAGTCACTTCTCGCACACAAACTCATAGATCATTAATTGGCAACGCCAAAAGGCGGATCAATCAATCGAAAAACGACGACTGGAACGTAGATAAAAAGTAACTCACAGCACACCACAGTAGTTGAGACAGCCGGGAAGGCTGCAGAAGCCTATTCGGATTTTAAGCTTTAATATCAACCGTTATCAGCGCTTTCAATCTCATTTGCACTGAATTTGACATACATACAGGCAATTTTTTGTGCGATCCAAAGTAAGATGATGAAAATAAGTAAAGCAGAAGAAGGGGGTACTGATAAGGTATTTAAAAAAATAACAATAATAAACACAGGAAAGCGAGCGCACAATAAAAAATCATAGTCACACACACACTCACAGGAAAAGGAAGGTGAATTGCAATCGAAGCAAAATATTGAGCCACACTAAACCAGCGTGTGTTTATATTGCTATGGCTGGCGCTGATAGCATTGCTTTTTCATTACGTTTTATTTCGCTTTTTTACTCATTTATTTTCCGATTTGTTTTTCTTTTTGCTTGCGCGCTCGTTTTCGTACCGCTGGTGCTGTTGTTCGCGATTTCCTTGAGTCGCCAGCGAATATTCGTCTTTGGTACGTGCAAGTGCTCGCAGTGCCCGTGCGGAGTATTTTGCAAAGCAACAACAAAATTTATAAAACTAAAAGTTGAAATATTGAAGAAAAAATATTAATTTTTTTATTTGATCAAATGTGGTTTCGAAAGGAGTAATTATTGTTTTCGGTTAGTTTAGAAAGCTTTCGAGACACAAGTCAGCAGCAGACACACGGCTCACTTAAAAAATTAATTAAAAAACAATAACAACAAAACATATTTATAAATCTATTAAAAAGTACGCCAAACCGAAAGCAGCGTTGTGTGCCGCCGTTGGGTGAAGTGTGGGCCACATGCAGGGGTGGCAAAATTAATTGCAATTCGCCGACAAGATTTGTGCAATAATTGTGGCATATCTCAGTGCCCACGTACGCGTGTGTGTGTGCGTTGGTGCTTGTTGCAGCGCCTAAACCAATTTGTCGCGCAAATGCCGCTGTAAAGTGTTTTACAAAAACAAAAAAGCTAAAAAATACAACAACATGCATATTATCTAATACAAACTTGTTCGCCTGCATCATTCAGTCACAGCGCGTTGGTCAAAGTCGGCGGCAGAAATCGTCGAGTGCCTCAGTGTTTGCGACTTAATTAACCGTTAATTGAATTACAAACTCAAATTAAATAAATACTTTTATTTGCTTTCGCAATCTAGAAATATTACATCAGCGCCGCAAAATTACATAAAAACAGTAAGACTTTATTACTAGCGCCGTGCACGCGGTCTGTGCTGCCATATCTACCAGATTTTGGTAGGACAAATAAAAAAGGAAACAAAAACAAAAACCAACATAAATAAATTTCGTACTGCACTTTGTTGTTACGATAATAGTTTATAAATACAAAAACAGCAACACAGTGGCAAGAGTGTTATTAAATTGCACGCCGACAAAATGTTGAAAATATTCAAGAGCAAGAAAGACAAGTTGCCAAAATCGGAAATCATCACTTGTGAACCGCAGGTGACCAAAGAGCCGCGCACGAAATGCGGCAAACCGCTGGTGTTGGACAACACGCGATGGGAGGCAAGTATTGACAGCAGCTTAAGGTTTTATCGTAGAGCAAATGAAAAAAATTATTATAGGAAATAATTGATAAAAGTGTTACAAAATAATCAAAATATTTAAGCAATATTAATAATACTTATTAATGGTGTGAAAATATTTACCTAAATGAGGGCTACTAAAAACGTAAACTTATTAAGCAGCAATTTTATTGAAAGAATTTTTATTGTTTATCATCAAATATTTATATATTTGTAACATCTATTTGCAAGTCAGAAAAATACATGGTTTAGTGAATATTTTTTTTTTGTTTTGTTTTTGTGTTTTTGAAAAGGATTTTATTTAAAGAAAATTCATCATCTACTGTAGTTAATTTATTATAATAAGCGGTGACTCATTTCGAAATACTTCCCGTAGTAATCTCCAGGATGGTCTCTGAAGAAATGTGTCTATTGTTGGGGAAGATTTTTCTGCCTAAAATTATGTTAAATCTAAAAGCAATAAAACATTTATACAACTAATGATCAAGAGACAACTAAAAATTTTGAGTTTTCCTAAAGTAAAGGCGTTCCAAAAACGTAAAAATCGTAATTTACACTTCAGATGCTGAAAACAGCGTTTCAAGGCATGAAAACATGGCGGCTTTGCCAGATTAAAAAAAAAATAATTGTTTATAAAAATCGAAATTAAAAACAAAAAGGTCTTCGAACAGGGTATTAGTTTTTCAACTTTCCATAAAGTTTAATAAGATCATGGAAATATATGTATATAGACCTGGCGTTTTCGAGCTCTTGCGGTCAAAAGTTCATAAAGGGGTTTTAAGAAAAATACGTTTGAAATTTTACAGGAATATCGGAAATCAGATATACTTCAAATTTTCAGAGAATATTTCTTAGATATTAGATAAAATAAAATACCTTTTTTTAATTCTGACCCCTAAACCCTTAACGTCGATTGGAAGTCGATTACACTTAATTAAAGGGTTACACGGGTTTCCTCCGGTAAAAAACAGTCCTTTTTCAAAAAATTTTTTTACATATACAAAATTAAATATTTTATTAGAATTTTGTATTGTTACAAACATACACTACTAACAATGAAAATCTAAAATTTTTGGAAAAAAAAAATATCTTAAACATTGCGACGCCATTTTCGGTGACCCCTCGAAAAAAAGATACCCGCGTTGGCAGGATAGTTGCAGGATCATCTACAGTTATTTCAGTTAAAATCTTAGCATAGAACTTGGACGAAGGAAAAAAACTGAAAATTGAATTTTTGGCAGACATTTTTACAAAAAAAAATTTAAATTTCAGTGAAAATTTCGCGACATTTTGTTTTCATATAGTTGTAATCGCAAAAAAACCTTCGTTCAAGTCTTTAGGAATTTTATCTCAAAGATCTGTTTAAAATTTCGTGAAGATCGGTTGAGTAGTTTACGAGAAATCTCGCCAAGCGACTTCAAAAACACGGTTTCGAGAAAAACGCCTTTCAAGACGGCGCACTTAGCTTAGCCAGCTTCGAGTGCGCAAGTTCTCAAGGCTGTATCTCCGAAACTATTACTCCGACAAACTCGAAAATTTGGGACAATATTCTAGAGGTGTTGTAGAACTAAACAATAAAAAAAAAGATTTTTGGAAACCCGTAAACGCAGGGGTTATATACATTTAGTTAATAATAAATAATTCTTAAAAATTCGTTCACATCTCGGATACTGTTTTCGGGATCAACTTCAAATTTTCGATGAATATAATTGTATGTACGTACATTCTATACATATGAAAAACAATAATCGATTCCTTGAATCTCATAAATGGTTATAAATCCTTAATTTGATTTTTGTTATTTTTTAAAATTGGTGAAAATTCATTGCCTACATTTAGGGTTATATTGAATAAACGTCTACTAATGATTCTTGAATGAAATGATGATTGAATGAAAGCTTCATGTTGACTTGGTTCCACTTAGAAAAAAGCTATACTGATTGAGAGAGCCTTCGTAGCTCTTTTGGATTTTAATTAATGATTTCTAATTGGAATAATAATTAAATAGTTTGTCTATGACAACACTTAGGGGATTCACAACTTGTCATAACGCATCGTAAAATCATAAAATCTTAAATATTTACACTCGTTTTAAAAAAAATGTTGTTAGATTACATACAAAAATTAAAGTACGGAAATGGAATTAAAATAGTCGACGATATGTTTTCGATTCATGATAACTTATAACTTTATGAGACTATATGAAACCCCCAATTATATCAATTTGACATTTGCAACGCCATCAGCTGTTTTCAGCGAACATATGACTGCTGATAAAATGTAATATTTATTCATAATTTTTGCTGTGGTTTTTTTTAATTTACTACACATTTTTATGCATAATGAATTTCCATGGAATTTTACACATTTTCAAACGGTGGAGTAGCCACAGAAACACAAGTCATCTATGGCACTTGTATGGGTTAAGTAGTGTGTGACTAATGATGTCATAGCGAGATCTAAAACTACTTAATACTTTCCCGTCATGAAATGTATATAATTTTTGTTTGAGTGGTGACGTGTTTGATAATTTACGTATGTAAAAATGATTATTTGCAGAATAATAATGATTACATGTCCTTATCTGAAGAAGCTATGTATCTACGCAAACATATTTAAATACAAGCGTGTGCTTGTCTAAATACTATTTCGCTCAACAGATGTACATTTTGGTGATACAAATCGTTAAAAATAGCATTTGGGGTAATTTTTTGCTAAGATAGATACGTTTTCTAAAATCACTTCCGCTCATGTTAAAATTACCTCCACTAGAAGATGGCACTCTTCATGAGAAGAAATCATTTTTTTTTTTTTTATGTTAATCAATAAAGAACAGGAAGGGACGTTAACTTCGGCTACACAGAAACTATAAGACCCTTCATAGGTGCATTTCTCGTAGCATTAAGGGTATAAAATATAGTTATCTTGCTTTTGTTATATCAGTTTGTATGGCAGCTATATGCTATAGTGGTCCGATCTGAACAATTGATTCGGATAATGTGACGCTGCCTTGGATAGTCGCTTATGCCAAATTTCATGAAGATATCTTATCAATTAAAAAAGTGTTTCATACAAGAACTGGATTTTGTTCGATCAGTGTGTATGGCAGCTATACGCTACAGTGATCTGATCTGAATAATTTGTGCGGAGATTGTAGTATTACCTTGTAAAATAATATTTGCCGAATTTCATGAAGATATCTTATCAATTAAAAAAGCTTTCCATACAAAAACTTGATTTTAAGCGATCAGTTTGTATGGCAGCTTTATGCTATAGTGGTTCGATATAGGCGATACCGGCAAATCAGTAGCTTCGTGACAAAAAAAAAGACGTGTGCAAAATTTGCAACTTAAATTCCTTTAATATGTGTGCATTTAAGTTCATATTACCTTATAACATTTCATATACCCCTACTGTATACCCAATAATACTAACTGAAAAATTTCCACTTAAGCTACTTTACAATATTTCATTGTCATTTCATAGGCTTTTCGAGTATGCGGTACTCAACACTAACCACACCATCTTTAAGTGCAAATTTTGTACCGTTAATCGATATAAATAAATTTATTTCCGCTATCTTATCAATACCACAACGATAACAATGCTGACTAAGAACAGCTCATTAATTGTGTTTTGTTTTTCGCAAATATCTAAAATAAATAGTACTCATCAACACTACGGTTATAAAAATACATATGTACATACATACCTGTATCTAAAGTAAACACAATAAACAATTGTTTATCAAATTCAATTGTCAAAATAATAAGATGTTGTCTTCTGTATATATGTAAATATGTCTATACATATAAATTATTTTTGAGCTATGTACAAATATCACATGCTAATGCACTTATGTATGTTTGTATACTCAAGCATTGCAGAAAACTTAAGTTATCTTATCGATAATTAGACGCTATAAAAGCTTATTGATGTGTTTGCGTCAAAGGATTGTAATATTTACGTACCGTAGATGCATACATATGTACATAAACATACACACACCTATGTATGCATTTAAAAATAAATTTCTTTGTATAATTGTCTCAACATTATTCTCCACATTTCTATTTATGCCAATAAAGATTGTATAAAAAGCTGCCACCATTTCACAAATTGGATACCTTTCTCAAGATTTTGCAAGTAATCGTTTGATATTTTAAAAATTTCATAATTTCACTTTTTAATGCGTTTGAAAAGCCTCCTAAGTCTGGCAACCAAAACCAGTCATAAGAACGGTATATTAAAATTCTTGCTTTCGGCGCTAATTCTCGCGCTTTAAGCATTTAAAACAACAGAAACAAGAAAAACCGTTAAGGTCGGCCGCACCGAAGCTGTAATACCCTTCACAGATGCCTTTATTATAGCATAAAAGGGTATAAAAAGATCCTTAGTTTGATTTTGATCGATCAGTTTGTATGGCAGCTATATGTTATAGTGATCCGATCGGAACAATTTCTTCGCAGATTATACAGTTGATTTATATAGAGATATGTGTCAAAATTCCATAAGGATATCTCGACAAATGCACTTCTTATCCATACTATGACTGTATTTTGAACGATCACTTTGTGTGGCAGCTATATGCTAAAGCAGTCCGATCTAAACAGTTTGCACGGATATGACAGCGTTGCCTTGCACAATAAGCCATGTCAAATTTCTCGAAGATATCTTGTCAAATAAAAAAGTTTTTCATACAAGCACATGAATGTCACCGACGTTCAGGGTATAAAAAGCTTTCAGCAGGAGCTTAAACGCTTACCATTTTATTCTAAGGCTTTTAACTAAAGGCCGAAAGTGCGTATATTTCAGTGCAAATAAGCGCCATTTTACTTCTTTTATCAAACGGGGCAATCGAAATTTTATTATAGCAGCCTTTGTCGCATAAATATTGCTACACTTTAATTATAAATGGTGTGGAACGTGACTGCATTGTTGCTATTTTTTCTAACAATACTCCCATATCTTTTTTTCTATTTACAGAGAAGATTACACAAAGAGTTGATGTCGCTGATAAAGGAACCGCCACCGGGTGTTACCGTCGATACCGATAGTATAGGACAAAACTTATCAGAGTAAGTTGCCACACACACATATACATACATATGTATATGATTGAAATTTTATACATTATACAAATATATTTATAATTTTTATAAATTTCTCTCTTTTAGATGGAAAATAAATATTGCCGGTTTCGAGGGCACCCTGTATGAGGGTGAAAACTTTCAGCTGCTCTTCAAATTCAACAATAAATATCCCTTCGATTCGCCAGAGGTAAGCACACACGCCCACACATAATTTTTTACAAATTTATGTCTTTACAAGTATATATATGTATATATAGTATAGATGTATATATGTTTATGACACTGATTTATTACAATGTTATCACATGCACTTTGTTATCTATCGCAGGTGACGTTTATTGGCAACAATATACCTGTGCATCCGCACGTCTACTCTAATGGACATATCTGCCTTTCCATATTGACAGAAGATTGGTCGCCAGCGCTATCAGTACAATCTGTCTGTCTGAGCATAGCATCGATGCTTAGTAGTTGCCGCGAAAAGAAGCGTCCACCAGATAACACATTATACGTAAAAACCTGCAATAAGAATCCGAAAAAGACCAAATGGTGGTATCATGGTGAGTTTCAAATTGAGATAAAACCTCGAAACGTTAATCAAACCAATTGGGTTGCATTGATAGATAGAATTTGACTATTACTACTTCTTGATTACATAAGTCCCAAAAAGTCTTTGTAGATCGCCCCTTAAGTACAAATACATAGATCCTTTTCACCACACAGTCACCTATCCACATATGTGGATTCTTTAGGTCACCACAATCGGAAAATTTAATGAGATCGAGAACCAATGAAGTAAAATATGCGACTATCCTAATTATTTTTATGCCCTGAACAGCGTGACGGGCTGAGTTGATGTAGCCAAGCCCGTTTTTCTGTATATACGCAAATTATTCCCTCAGTTTTCGAGATATCGCTCTGAAAATTTTCACACGCCGTTTTCACGCCAAGAGACTGTTCATTTGCCGGAACCGCTCATAACGGACCACTATAGTATATAGCTGCCATACAAACTGATCAGTCAAAATCAAGTTTTTGTATGGAAAACTTTTTTATTTAACAAGATATCTTCAAGAAATTTTACATGGCTCATTGCCAAAGGCAATGCTCTTATCTCCGAACAAATTGTTCAAATCGGATCACTATAGCGTAGAGCTGCCATACAAACTGAATAATCAAAATCAAGATAAACATCTTTTTATACCCGTTATGCCATAAGAAGTGCACCTGTTAAGGGTATTTTAGCTTCGTGGCAACCAAAGTTGCAATTTTTCTTGTGTTTAATGCTTGAACCATCAATGTATCTCCATAAATTAGCTCCCCTTTTAAAGCTTCAAATTCGAAATCTACCGTTTTTTGAAATTTCTTCTTTGAAAAGTTTCTATGACGTTGGAATCGAAATAAATAGCTTGAGCATCGACAATATTGTATGCAGCTACAATAACAAAGTTTATCCTAAACCCCCTTTCGTATGCCCACTCAACCCAACTCATCTAATACGCCATAGGAAAAACCTGAAAAGCTCGCTTCTTGGATCAAACGTCCTTTGCAATACCTAGAGTCTCTTCCTTTCTTTACAACAACAACATTGATTGTAAATATACCTTAACGTACTATATTTGTTATTTTATTTTCACTAAACCAAAAGTAGTAATCCGCAACATGTTCTTTTTGCAGACGATTCGGTCTAGTGGAAGTTGAATACCGCTACCTACCGGTACACAAATAAGCTGTTCGCTGCACTGACAAACTCATTGCTGGTACTTAGAATGGAACTACAACAACAAATTACGCAAATATACACTGAGAGTAAATTGTCTGTGAAAAAAATACGCCGACGTGTGAAACTCAAACGTAAACGCGCATCCGCAAACACACACACACACATAACTAACTAATCAACTGTAAATTGCAAACAAACAAACAAAAACTAAAACATAAAACAGCTAAAAAACAATATACTATAACAGCTGTTTGGTTGGGAGGAAAACGTTTGAGCAGAGGGCAGCCTGTGATGTGACTTTGCGCAGGCGTATGCGTGAAATAAGAAATATCGTATTTTAAATTTACATATACATACATACATACATATATTTTAATTATAACATACTTTTTACTTTAACTTAGCGCGCCAACAACAAAAAGAAAAGCAAACTTAAAACAAATATAAATTTAATGAAGGCAAAGACAGAGGAAAAATAACATTTTTGACACGCAAACATGCATTATACCCACACATACAAACATACAGACAACTTATCTATATGACATAGCACACAAAATACTGATAAAATGATTTAAAGCAAGCAAACAACGTTAAATGGAAAAAGTGTCTAAATTTTCGAAAATAACAAAAAATAAAAATCATGAATTATAATTATGTTATGCGTGTATGAATATTTAGGCTAGCGTGTTTGAAAAGACATTTTTTCTAAAGTTTGTAAAATTCCGGAAAATGTAGTAAAATTACAACGAAACGTAATTTTATAAAAAAAAATCAAACGTAATTAACAGTTGTTTATTGCTGCATGATTTTTGTGTTATTTTATTTTTATTGAATTTTTTTTTTTTTGTGTGCTTTGTGTTAGCTTTGCTGTGAAAATAACAACAAAGTTATAATTGGATATGCAAAAAGCAAGCAAATATATAAAAGAAAGCAAACATTACAATTAGACAAGTAAAATGTTCTTTGAAATATAACAGTAATTATCTAATGAATGTTGCAAACTCGTCTGAAGTGCAGCAACAACATTCCACAGTGTGTTTGCTGAAAGTGCAATAAAGTGCAACAAACCTAACCAAACAATATATTTTATAAACGAAAATTCTTTGCCAAACAAATGTTTTTAACAAAAAATATTTTATTGAGCTGCTACAGTTATTTAAAAATTTTTTCTGCATCATTTACAGCAATGAAGTGAAACGCAAAAAGTTAAAGTAAATAAGAAATGTGTAAAATGAAATTCGTCAACTTGTTGCAAGCGTTGAAAGTACAACTATTTCTTCACTTGCAACGCTGCATAGCTTTCTTTGCGCTTCATAAATGTATTTACCAAATTTGCCTGGTAGAATTTTCTTTTGAGCTCACTGTATGCTTGTTCGTTTCGCGCTTTGTTAGCTTGTAGTCCTAACGATTTGATGCAATTCGTTTGTATCGTTCATATTTTTAGCTTTGAGTTGTCAACTGTATTGTAGACCTGTCAGTAAACGTGTGATTTCCTTTCTCATATGATCTGCATATGATATATTATTAATTAATTAATTACGTTTTCCTTATCGATTCAGTAATTGCCAATTCTTTACACGTACATACACATATACCTTAATTAATATTTATATATAAAATATACATATATACACATAAATACATATTTACTTGTATTTTAGAATGCGGTATGTAAGTATACCGTTAAATCATTATGATAATTTTACATTTACACACACCACCTTTCCTAATAATAACTTTGTAACATTGTGTTTGTCTATAAAGTGTACGTTTATTTTTCTGTTTATTATATACTTACATTATATACTACGTATAGTTAAATAAGTGTCGATTTATGTGTAAGTCAAGTATGAAGTAAAATAAGTATGTGAATTGCTCTACGCAGTTAAAACAATCTTAATTATAACAATAAATGCGTGTCATTCTCAAGTATTCAATAAAAAACACTTATGATTACAATGAAAACATACATATTAAATGAAGTTGGCATGTTTTATTTCTTTAAAAGTAAAAAAGGAAAGTAATGGGAACTTCGGTCGTGCCGGAGCCATAATGACCTTTTGAGGTGGATGTTTTAGACACAAAAGCGTTTAAAATCATACTTAACTCGATTTTGATTGCTCAGTTTCACAATATGTATGCTCGGAGGTAATAGGATTGGCTTGGCAAATGCTTCTTATACAGGAGCTGGATTTTGATCGTTGAGTTTGTATGACAGCTTTATGCTATAGTGGTCCGATCTGAACAATATGTTCGGAGAATATAGGTTTGTCTTGGGCAATGATCCATGTTCAGTTTCGTGAAGGTATATCGTGAAATAAAAAAGTTTCCCATACAAGGGCTGGATGTTGATCGTTCAGTTTGTATGGTAGCTATGTGCTATAGTGGTCCGAAAACGATGTTTTCCACAAATGAGTTGCTCCTTAGAGAGAAAATAACGTGTGCTAAATTTCAGATCGATATCTCAAAAACTTCTAGTGTATACAAACAGTCGCGCATGGCTAAATCGACCGAGCTAGTCACTAAACTTTATAGAGCCTCCGGGTATTGTAAACCTCACGGCCAACTCAATGACAATGAAGTAAAAGTTCTGAAATAATTTCCACATATGTATAGTACATACATATATACATATATGCTGGGCATTAAGTATTTTTATTTCTTTGTTGTTCTTCCTCAACGATGCAGCTTACATATTTCTTGTATGCAGAAGAATATATAGTTGTTGTTATAACGGATACCTAATCCCCGTTAGGACGGTAAGGATTAGATAAGTTGTCATCGACGTCATCCAACGGTAGGACTTGGAAACGTTGTTAAGAGTTAGCAGGGCATGCAAAGAGGTGGCTAGTGTCATTGCACGCTGTGCATATATTTGATGTCAGCGTCTATTATGGATAAGTATGAGTTTAACATCCTACAATATCCAGAACGAAGCTGCGAAAGCACCCCAGCAGGAACTGCTTGGAGAGGAGTTCATTATAATCCTCTGCAGTTGTTCGATGGAAGACATCAAGAAGCATTCTGTCATAGTCCGGAGTTGAGTGTTTTGCCAAGTTTGGAGCTGCCTCGTCTGCGTTTCACCGCATGCAGGCGACCATAGTGATGTGGCGTAGTTAAGAAGCGGCCAGCCGATTGCCTTGTATCTTGCCAACAGTGTTTTTTCATCCTTTTCCCATGTGCAGCCGGCTAGAGACTTGAGGATTTTGTAGCGGCTTTGTATTTTGGCGATAATCGCGGTCGTATGAGGAGTGAAGGAAATTTTAGGGTTATCGCCAGTCCCTAAATAGTTTGGAATATACCCATGACATCCTGAGTTTTAATCTGGCTGAGGAAACAAATATTTAGCCATTTAAGAAATATTTTTCCTACCGATTCAAAACGAGCAAATTCTCTGAAAAATATCCTCTAAATTCGGTTGAATGAATATAATTGCCATTTACAAGAAATGTTGTCCAAAAATTTTTAACTATAATAAAATGCTTTAAATAGATTTCAAGTTTGTATTATATATTATCTCACGGCTAGTATTCAAGGAAACATTTCAATTTAGCAAGTTTTGTAAACCTATTATAAATTACTTAATTGTATACAACTATATGTCTATAGTAAATTGTGAATGCTATAGTTTGTTAAATTAAAGAGTTTGAAATTCATTTCTTTGTTATACAAAAAACCACTAAGCGTTGATCTCCAACTGATCTTCGTTTAAAATGTCATTTTCAACTTCGTGTCAATTAGCCGTCGGTGCACCAAAGTAGAGACCCATCAATGCCTCTTGCAAAGCACGTTGACAAGCCAAGGTCGCTTTATAACCACCGGCACGTTCAGCACTATTCTCGGGTCGTATGTGCGCAATGAATCCTTTGCTTTCGATATCGGCGGTAGCTGGCGCAGCTGGGCCTTCCGTATAAAGCGTAGGCACTTTATGCACATAGAGTGGTCCCTCTTCTGCCTTTGGTAACGGCAGGAACATTTGATCCGCTGTGCGTCCAAATTTTATTCCTGTCGAGAATTGTGTTGCGGGTTTGGGTGGTGGCAGTTTCTTCTCTTCCTCGCGTAGCTTTTCTACCTTCTCGGCGAATTCATTTACAATCTCGGCGGCATCTTTGCCACTGCACATTAGTTCATCGATGAGCGCTTCCTTCTCTCGCGCTTTTTTCTTTTTCTGTTCAGTTTCGAGTTCAGCCAACTCCTGCTTGCGTGCTTCTTCTTGTGCACGCTCCAATTCAAGCATTTCCTCTAGCTCGTACTCCTCTCGGCCCATACGCGTTTTATTCCTTTGTATAACTTCACGATTCTCACGCCTATATGCTTCGATGCGCTTATTGGTGCCGATTATATCAATGTTGTTGCAGAGATTGTAAATAATAGTTTCGATTTCTTCCAAGTAATCATTGTATTCTTGCAGCGTAGCGAAATCTTCCTCTTTTTTGTTGTAATCGCGTAGTACACGTTTTCGTATATCTACCTCCTTCTCCACCATAGGATCTTCGAAGAGCTGCACACGGAAATTGTTGCGCCGCAATGGCACCATACATTCCGGACAGGAACCCGAACCCTTGAGGAACAGCAAATCTACACAGGATTCACAAAGTGTATGGCCGCAAACGTTGACCATCAATTTCAGTGAGGGATTGCGGTATTTCGTTGTTTTGCAGCGCGGACATGCCTGGTCCTCCATGTTGAAAACTAGATTCTACTTTAAAACGCGTCAATAATGCAAAAACTAAGTTTTAAATGGAAAATGTTATTTGTTGTGCTAATTCGACCGGTGTGTTTCCAATTTGACTTATCAAAAACAAAATTGCAGATAAAGATGTGGAAATGATACAAACAAAATCAGCTGTTTCGGCATAGAGTTGTCTATTTGCATGATTCACCCTGTGTTTGCTTACATTTATCGAAGTTAAAAACTCGATGCAGGTTCGTGACGAATTTTATTTTGCACTGCGAATATGAATGTTTCAAAATATATTGTTACAAAAGTAGTATTAAGTTGTATTTGTATTGCTATATGCATCCATTATTATGAACAATAGCTGTAGGTATATGGAATAGCATTTGTCTTATTGTAGACATCTGGCGCCGCGGCTGTTTGTTTGTCGAAGCAATAGCTACATCTGGCGCCGTATAGCAGTATGTTCTGGTGGTTTCTAGACGCAATATTCTAGAAGGACACATCGGCATCTAGCGACATCTGGCGCCGTATAGCAGTATGTTCTGGTGGTTTCTAGACGCAATATTCTAGAAGGACACATCGGCATCTAGCGAGAAGTGCGTGGCTATATAAGCCGTGGCAGCGCCAACGTAATGAATCAGTGCTAAGAGTAAACTGCTATAGTGTAGAAGAGTTGTGAAATAAAGTGTTGTTGAATTAAATTAAACAGTGTTGATTTTATTTGTCAATCCAGAGATACGGACCTAACAAAGTAAACTAGCAAGAGTAAATTCGTAACAATTGGTGTCAGAAGTGGGATTGTCAAATAATCCAAATTCAAAATGGTTAAATTCGGAGAATTGAGAATTCAGCAATTAAAAAAGGAACTGGAGGGGCGTAATTTGCCGATAAGCGGACAAAAGGCGGATCTGCAGGCACGATTACGTGAAGCAATGGAAGCGGATGGAATTAATGTGGACGAGTTCGAATTTGTTGGGCCAGAAACTTCTACAAAGGTAGAAGAGAAAGTAGAAGAACAACGAACATCATCAAGTGCAGACACGAACATGCTGTTAGTGGCTATTAAGCAAATAATAGCTGAAAATACATCACAAATAGCAGAAAATGCAGTGCAAACAGAAAATCGTCTGGTACAGCAAATAGCAGAAAATGCAGTGCAAACAGAAAATCGTCTGGCACAGCAAATAGCTGAAAATATATCACGAATAACAGAAAATGTAGTGCAAACAGAAAATCGTCTGGCACAGCAAATGACGCAAATAGCTGAAAATACATCACAGTTAGAGTCTCGCCTTACACAACAGATTACAGAGAATAATACACAAGTGCAAGAGAAATTTTCAAAATTTGAAGACGAATTAAGCACTTTAAAAAATGACGAAGAAAATTTAAAAGCAGAAGTTCTTCAATTAAGTAATCGTGTGCGAGAACTGCAACTGCATGGCCCTGCACCATCAACAAATAATCAAAGATTGAAGGCACCCACATTCGATGGAAGTATTCCATTTCAAATTTTCAAACTTCAGTTTGAAAAGACAGCAATGGCCAATAACTGGAATGAAGCGGACAAAGTGGCGTCATTGTTTGTATCATTGAAAGGACCTGCGGCAGAAATCCTTCAGACTATTCCAGACTGTGAACGGGACAACTATGAGGCATTGATGAGTGCGATAGAAAGACGATATGGTAGTGAGCACCGGAAACAAATATACCAGATCGAACTGCAAAATAGGGGTCAGAAGATTAACGAGTCATTGCAAGAGTTCGCAACTGAAATAGAACGACTGGCTCATTTGGCAAATGCAGATGCACCTGTGGATTACATTGAGAGGGTAAAAATTCAATGTTTCATAAATGGAATTCGTGATGTGGACACCAAACGCGCCACATATGCAATGCCAAAAAGAACGTTTGCTGAAACGGTTTCGCACGCCCTCACACAGGAAACAGCTTCCCTACTAAGTAAACCAGCACCCAAAGTACAAAGGGTTGAAATGGAACAACCGGCGCTGATGGAGGAAATATTGAAGACTCTGAAGACAATTGCTGCACAGCGAGTAAATACAACAGGCAGATGTTTCAACTGTGGAAAAGCGGGTCACTTTGCCCGAAATTGCAAGATAAAAGTAAACCCATCAAAATGGAAACAACCAACAGAACATCGAAAGAGGATTCACCACAAAAATGCGGATGCATTATCACATCGCCCTTGTCCACTGGAATTTAAACATTGCTCCAAATCAGAAGGAAAAGAAGGTATAATCGACGTGCGATCACTGAATATAGAACCTGAAGATGATTGGACTCCTCATCGCATCAGAATCAATCAGCTGGAGGACCCTGATCTTGCAAAGCTGGTAATGGCCAAAGAAAATGGGGTACGACCACCAAAGGAACAAATAAGTAGCGAGAGTCCAACTGCAAAAGCATATTGGGCCCAATGGAACAGCATAAACCTCGTTAATGGATACCTTCATCGTACCTGGGAAAGCGAAGATGGCAAACATTCTCGTCTGCTGATCATAGTACCGAAGTCCATGATCCCGAAAGTATTGAAAGAATATCACAATGGACCTAGTGGAGGGCACCTTGGAATTACAAAAACTATAGAGAAGATTAAACAACGGTTCTACTGGATCGGCTGTCGAGATTCCATAGCAGAATGGATAAGTAATTGCGTAGAGTGCATGGCAGCTAAAGGTCCTAAAGCCAAAAGTCGCGGTAGGCTACAACAGTACAACGTGGGATCACCATTTGAACGAGTCGCAATGGATGTTGCAGGTCCGTTCCCAACCAGTACGGCCGGAAACAAATATCTACTGGTTGTCATGGACTATTTCAGTAAATGGCCAGAAGTATATGCCTTACCAAACCAGGAAGCGAAGACAGTAGCCGAAGCGTTTGTAGAAAATTGGATAACAAGGTTCGGAGTGCCCGTCGAATTACACTCAGATCAAGGCAGGAATTTCGAATCTTCCATTTTCCAAGAAGTCTGTACATTATTGGGCATCCACAAGACACGGACGACAGCGTTACATCCACAATCAGATGGAATGGTGGAGAGATTCAACCGAACGCTCGAAGAACATCTGCGGAAAATCGTTGATAAAGATCAACGGAATTGGGACAAGTGCATCCAGATGTTCCTGCTGGCGTATCGTTCAGCGAAGCACGAGACAACTGGTTACACGCCAGCAAAGATTATTTTCGGATCTGATCTGCGACTCCCCGCTGATCTTAAGTTTGGAACGAATCCTACAGCTGTAAGAAATGATGGAGATTATTGTTCTGCCTTAAAGGAAGAAATGAATGAATTGCACCTAATGGTAAGACAGCATACGCATCTGATGAGCAATAAGATGAAGGACCGGTTCGATCAAGCGGCAAATTCAAAAGGTTTTGAAGAAGGTGATCTGGTCCTATTGTACAATCCACTTCGAAAGAAAGGCTTGTCCCCGAAACTGCAGTCAGCCTGGGAAGGACCCTATATGGTGATAAAACGACTTAATGACGTGGTATACCGCATACAAAGGAATGGAAAAGCACGATGTAAAATGAAAGTAGTACATTTGGAGAGGCTCGCCCCATTTGGTTCAAGAGGATTTGTGCCTAATCGGGACGATTAGGCTTTAGTGGAGGGCAGTGTTACAAAAGTAGTATTAAGTTGTATTTGTATTGCTATATGCATCCATTATTATGAACAATAGCTGTAGGTATATGGAATAGCATTTGTCTTATTGTAGACATCTGGCGCCGCGGCTGTTTGTTTGTCGAAGCAATAGCTACATCTGGCGCCGTATAGCAGTATGTTCTGGTGGTTTCTAGACGCAATATTCTAGAAGGACACATCGGCATCTAGCGACATCTGGCGCCGTATAGCAGTATGTTCTGGTGGTTTCTAGACGCAATATTCTAGAAGGACACATCGGCATCTAGCGAGAAGTGCGTGGCTATATAAGCCGTGGCAGCGCCAACGTAATGAATCAGTGCTAAGAGTAAACTGCTATAGTGTAGAAGAGTTGTGAAATAAAGTGTTGTTGAATTAAATTAAACAGTGTTGATTTTATTTGTCAATCCAGAGATACGGACCTAACAAAGTAAACTAGCAAGAGTAAATTCGTAACAATATATAAATATCAAATAATAAATTTTAGCAATTTAACTTAAATATACAAAAAAAAATTGGGTTTGGAATGAAATCAGCTGGAATATTGTGGGCGACGAATAGAAGATGAATGCAACTCTGAAAGTGTCGATAATGAAGTGTAACCCAATTTTATTCTTCTTTGCAGTAAAATTTAAAAATTTGATTTAGCTTGGCTGGTAGAAGCAAAAAAACCGCTGGAAAAGTAATATTAATATTTATTTTTCCACTCGGATGAATTTAAGTAATATTTTGATATGCAGAGGAAGGACGATGACAACATCTGATGAGTCGACGTTACTAGTTTTCGAGAGAAAGGTTCTGCGGAAATTTATGGTTCTTTGAGCTTTGGCAACGGCGAGTATCGCATTCGTTGAAACGATGAGCTGTACAAGGCATTAACATAGTTAAGCGAATTAAGAGACAGTGGCTACGTTGGCTAGGTCATGTCATCCGAATGGATGAAAATGCTCCATCTGTGAGAGTATTCGACGCAGCACCCATCGTAGGAAGCAGAGGAAGGGGAAGACATCAACTCCGTTGGAAAGACCAGGTGGAGAAGGGCCTGGCTGCACTTGGTATCTCGAATTGGCGCCAAATTACTTAAAGGACGATAGGTACGCACCAGGTGGAATAGGACCTGGCTGCACTTGGTATCTCGAATTGGCGCCAAGTTATTTAAAGGAAAAACGATTGGTGCGCTGTTGTTAACTCGCCTATAACCGCGTAAGCGATGTCTACATCATTAAAGAAGAAGAAGTGTCACAATCCGATGCAAAAACTACTTGCTTGTAGTACTTAAGCAGCATTTCCGACATGCAGTCTCTAAACACCTCTTGGCTTCAATACGTATGCTTTCTTGAATCTATCCGGCTGCTTTTGAACGTTTCGAATTGGCTGCTTGAGTGACTATAAAAGATTATGCGAGCTCTTCTTCATCTTAAAATTGTTTGGAGCTCAAGTCGTTCTATGCTTTCCTCAGCAACGATGTATTTGTGTGAAAAAAACTTAATATTGTTTTCGCTTCAAATGACTGATATACATACATATGTACTTGTATACTGACTTGGGACAATAATAAACGCGTCACGCCATCTCTTGACAGAACGCACAAATAGTTATATACATACATATATCAATTGTTGGTATGGTTTTATGCTTAAGACAACATTGGCCATATCTAAAATAGACAAAAAGTTTAGGTGTACCCTACAGAAAAATCCGCTAATCGATAAAACAGAAAATATTTCTGTTGCTGATACATTTCTGTTTCTGTTCTTGTTCGTTTTTCATTTCTGTTATATTGTTCATTAGTCAGGTTTATAAAAACTAGCATATTTTCTATTTCTTTGATATTTTCATCCATAAATTTATATATTTTCTTACCTTTTTTTCCCTTCTTCCTGCATATAAATTAAAATACCAATTCTTTTATTCACATTTTTCGTGTATTCTTTATTTTAAATTTCAATTTTGTTATATATGTAAATTTATACATGTATATACTATATATATATTTATATATAATTTATTTAGTTAAATACATTTACAATTCTAAATAAGTATTTCCGTAATTAAGATCGGCTAAATCGAGAACAATGCAATCATCAATCAATCAATCGGTATTAGTGTCTAATAGTAGCTGAAGTTGTTTGTATACATACAATAATGATCATTACAAATCAAACAAATTTATTCATTTATATAATTTTCTAATTAAAGAAATTCATTTAGTGTATACATACAATGCCGTATTTGCTGGCACGCACATTGTTGTTGTTGCTTCGTATTTATTTATTTATTTTTTTGCCATGAGGCGAGTACAAACAATTCAAACAGCGACTCAAATCACATACAAGCATACAATTTCTAACTTTAGCATACTTTCAACAACTTTTTCAACAGGCATGTGCATACATACACACCGACAAATGCAGTAAATATGCACATTTGCAGTTACACATGCACATATGCGTAGTTCTATGTTTCCACGTGTATATAATAAATTTTGTTCTTTGCTATACGAATTGTTTATAAGTAAATTAGTTAATGCATACATACATATATGCGCGTTTATGCCATACACATACATATTTATATACGCCTAATTACGTATCATACACTGCATATACATTTGAAAATATTTATTATTATTTTATTAATTTTTTTTCTAATAATTTTATTTTATTAAATATATATTTTCGTATATAACTGATTGTGTTTACATATATATACTTGTATATGAGCGTGGCTAGCTATAATTTCATTTAAATAAGCTAAATGCTAGTCTATGTCACTAGGTATATAAGCTAAGTATATAATTATTTTTTTAAGTTGTAAGTGAAATATTTTCGTTAAATGTCTTTGATTTTTATATTTTTAATCGATTTTGTTTATATATATATATATTTTTTAAATTTTTTTATATTTATAAATTTATATATCTTATCATATACATATATACATATATATATATATGTATATATATTTTTTGTTGCGGTGCTTTATTTTTGCGCTTATATTTTCGTAGTGCTACTATATGGATTATATAACAGCGTATATGCGCTTTCGAAAATTTAACGGTTATAATAAAATAAAATTACATTTCAGAGTATGTGTAGTGTGGTAATACTTTATAGTTTACAGTTAGTTAAAAGTAGAGCTGTTTAATAGTTTTGTTTTATTTTTTTATTATATTTCAAATTTTTGTGTCGTTAGTTACATATATAGTTTATGTATCCATACAGGGTTGAACGTTATTTTCCAAGTTTATTTTTTTTTTCAAACGTCGCCTGAATTTACAGTTTTTGCACTAAAAAACGTTATGCAACAAAAACTATTTTTTTTTTTTTTTAATTTAAATCGTGGTACATCATATTTCTTTTTCCACATATTTTGCATGTTTTTTTAATATTTGCAATAAATATTCTAACTCCAAAACGAATAACTGTACAACTTTAAAAATATTATTTTCTGATACAAAATTTTCCACTCTAAAAAAAAGGTCTGAATGATTTTTCCATAAAACTACTCGTTTATAAGTTATACGCCGCTAAACTCGTACATCAAATGAACTGAGCATTTATACGAGAGCACTGAGCAAGCATTGAGCACCGTGGCGTATGAGTAACGCAGTAAGCATTAATCACTCGTATGAATGTTCAGAACATTTGAAGCATAACTTTAACGGCGCATAACTGTAAAATGAGTGATTTTATGGAAAAAATTATTAGGAGCTTTTTTGTAGCGCGCTAAAATTTTTATTAGAATATCTTAGTTTTGAAGTTGTTAGTGTATTTTTTTTATGGAAAATATCAAAGATACCATAGAGTTATCTACATGTGAAGCGAAATATGATTTAGGTCCAGTTTAAATTGAAAATAAAAAGTTGGTTTCCGTTGCATAACGCTTTTAGGGGCAAAACACTTGAACTTGCCAACAAAAAGAAAAAAAAAAAACTTGGGAAATAACGCACACCCTCATGTTTATACAGTTGCTCTCATAAATAATGTTTGAAAACGTAGACGAAACTTGTTATGTACTATATATATACTATATTTCCTTGTTATATACAAACAACAAATCAAAAAAGCTTTCATTTAGTAATATTTAATATAAATACTTAAATCGTTTGTTAATAAAACTCTAATTTATTCTTATTTTTTATTTTATTTATATATATATTTTTTCATATAAAAAACGAGTGCTCTCTATACAATTGCGTAACATTAAAATGCTTTTAACACAAATCAAATAATTTTTTTAATATTTCACTTTCGAAAACATTTGCAGCGTTTGGCAAAGCATTTTTGTAGAAATTTATTTCAAGCTTGGATTGTACTAAGGGTTTTTTTATGCATGCAAGTCGCTTGTGTTTGACAACTTTTCATTTATTTTTTAAATAACAAACACAAACTTCATAAATTTTTCAGCATTTCATTCTTTGTTGTTCTTTCTCATCTTCAACAAAGCAAATCATATTTAGTATTCGCGTTCTTTTAACTTTATTTTAGTTATCGATTTGCTCGAACAAATATAAAAAAAACATTCATTACAAATCGAATCACTGTAAATATCACAATTTAGTTAACGCATAATGCATACTCAACGTATAATACATACTTAAGCACATATACGTATCTACACACGTATATATATGTGCACATATACATACCTACGTACATTTAATCATACAATATACTGCATTTGTAACACCCTAATGTCTAAGTTGGCCTTCTGCGCTCAACACTGTCGCTGCAATGAGAATAATAATCGGCCGTGTGTTCACTTTTGTGAAGTACCGTAGCGTACACCTCAAAGTATAATGCAGTTAGTACAAAATTAGTTTAAGCAAAGAAATAGCGCTCATATATGTGGATTGCTGAGGGTACACTGTGAATATTTATTTTTTATTTTTTTCTTTATAAAAAACAGAATTTTCTGGACTACATAGCGATTATATATTTTAAATACAAATAAACATTTTTTTACGTTTTCTGGAAACGAATTAAATTTTTTGATAAAAACTTATTAAAATTTTTTTTGGAAAACTTTTTTGAAATTTTTTGAATATTTTCAGAATTTAATTTGTTTTCAATTTTTTAAAAAAATTCTTTCAAAATTTAATTCGTTTAATTTGGGAGTTACCCAAATATATCAGTCGCTGAAGGTGCACTGAGAAAAAATATATTTTTTCTTATATTTGAAACTTTTCAATACATTTGTCTCGACTATTTGTCGAAATTTAGTTTCAAATAAACATTTTGCCAATTTTATTGAAATTTTAAAAAAAAAAAAAACATATTTCAAGGAATACCTACAAATGTTAGGGTGGTACTTTTCCATTTTTTTAATTTTTATTTTTTTAAATTTTTTCAAATAAAAAAAAAATTTATTTCAAATGAATTTTGCAAATGTTCGGGTGGTGCTTAAAAATAAAAAGTACAGTTGTGCACCAAATTTTGCAATTATCAAATTTATTATATGTACATATGTATGTATATTCAGAGATATCATTTAACATATAATTTAAAACTGAATTTAATTTTTTACCTTTCTTTGCTACACCTGAATCGACTGAATAAAAGCCATAACCTAAAAATTCTTCAACTAAATGCGTTTTGGTATAGCTTAAGTACGAGCGACGGAGTTATTCACTACTTTGATTTTTAAGCACCACCCTAATATGCATAACCTCTCTGTAAATTATGTAACACGATTAATATGTTGTTATGCAGACTTTAATATGTTTCGAAAGCGCGAGCAAAAAAATAAACAAATTGATTCCTTAAGTACCACCCTAATGTGCATAAGTCTTACGTAAATTATTTAATGCGATTGATTTTTTGCTGCTTCGAAAGCACCAGCAAAACAAAAATTAACAAAATGTAAATAAAAATCTAAGTATCTACAAAAAAAAACTTAAATTAAAAAAAAAAAATCAGAAAAATATGAGCAATGATTTTGTTTATGTATAAAAATTAGCATTTAATCATACGATATTAGGGTGGGCCAGTTTTGCTTTCGATTAAAAAGTTTTAAGCAAGTTTTAAGGGGTTGCCACTTTGTTGCAAGAATTTTAGATTATTTTTAGTACAAAAAATTAAGACTTTTTCTGATATTTATGGAATAGTATAATGTCTTGAAGGCGTTAAGCTGGCAATATGGCGTAACTTCGAAGTTTTTAGCCATTATTATTATCTTTTTCATTTGAAAATTTTTTTCAATTAAAACTACAAAATTACTTTTAGTAAATTTGGAAATAAATATTTTAACTTTAAACATACATATTTGTTGGTTAACAAAAAATAAAATATTAAAAGATTTATGAAAAAAATAAGTTTTGTTAAGAGTTCGTGGTTCGCAAAAAAAATAATTTTACTTAATTATATTTTATAAAAATTAAGAAATATAAAAAATATTTTTATTTTATTATATTTTATAAAAATAAAAAAATAATTTTTTTTCCGTAAAAACTACAAAATTAATTTTAGAAAATTTAAAAATAAATATTCTAGCTTAAATAAAATTTTATGAAAATGCTTGTCCAACAAAAAAAAATATGAAAAAAATTCATGGCTAACAAAACAAAAAAACAGAAATACAAAAATCCATAAAATTTCGACTAAACCTCTCAACAATCCAGTCTACGCTTTACATATTTAATAAATATGCACGTAACAAATAAGCCTGCGCAAATATTTGCCTGAATCCGTTAATTATGTAATGCATGAAAACAAATAACCAATCAGCATTGATCCCTCCACAAATCCCCGGTAATCCAACATGCGCTATTCTTTGTGTTTGTTGTTGTTTATTGCATATCGGAAGTGAAAAATATTGTTTTATTTATTTTTGGATTTCGCTGTTTTCGCACATCGCAACACATTTATGATTTAAAACAAATAACTTTGTTAAGCCGGTTAAGGATTTTGCTTATTCTCTGTACTCGATTTTACTTTTTTATAACTATGTACACATACACATACATACATAGGTACTGATATTAGTGTTGTTACAAATATTATATAAAATCAGCAAATAAGTGGTTCGCAAGTGACTTTTTTACTTTAAATATTTTCCCGTTATGTGATAAGAAGAACTTCAGAGCTTCCTGTTAGTTCGATGGTGCCTTAGATTTTCGGTCCAAATTCGGGTTTTCGCTGCGTCGATGCCTTCTAAAGACTGCAAATACGAGAGCAAATGCAATTTTGTATTACTTAACGGAACTGGAAAATTAAATGTCATAAAACAACAACAAATAAGCGATCAGTTGCTCACCTTTGTAACGCTGTCGCCTCGTCCAGCTCGGCATCTCCCTCATCGATGCGTGCACCGCTACAACTACGGCATTTACAACATATAATACAGGGTGCCGCCAGCAGTAGCAGTGGAGAAGCGACCAACAACAATATACCGAAACCGGCAAAAATGCCAATCACTTGTGCTCTGTGCCACACTACAGAGGCACGGGAATGTCCGAGCTTGTTTTTACATGGACCACGATCATAGTGACGCAACAGAAAGTCGTCCTGTAAGGAATAAAGAGAGAGACAAATATGTTTAAAGCGAGATTGGTAAAGTAAGTGATTATAAGAATAATAAGAACTCAACATACTTTGGTTAATGTTTTGAAGCGTGTCAATGCCAGACTAAAAAGACCCGAATCTTTTGCAAAAGTGATTTGGAGAACCCTACAGAGTTTGACCAGAAAGTAATAGGAGTGAGTCGATTGAAAAAAATTATAGAACCAATTTTTACAATTCTTTAAAAGCTTTCAAATAGGCTTCTTCTGCATCGATGCAGCGCTGCCAGTGCGATTTCCAAGCATTGAAGGCGTCACGGAAGGCAGTCTCCAGAATAGCCTTGAGAGCCGAGGTGCATGCTGCTTGGATCCCCTCTATTGTCTTAATATGCTTGCCTTTCATCGGTCTTTTCAGGCAAGGAAACAAGGAAAAGTCCAGAGGGTCTAGGCTGTAGGGCGGTTGCGGAAGCGTTGGGATGCCGGCCTTGATTAGGTAGCTGTTCGCAAGAAAGGCGGTGTGAGCCAGGGCGTTGCCGTGGTGCAATTTCCAATTGACTGCGATGTCTTGTCGGACCCGATTGATATTTCGTTTGAGTTTCTTGAGAACTTCCACGTAAAACTTGGCGTTGATGGTTTGATCAGGAGGTACAAATTCATGGTGGACGATGTCTACGGTGTCAAAAAAGACAATGAGCATCGTATTCACTTTGGATTTGCTCATTCTTCCGATCTTCATCAGCGACCTCTTCCCGGCCCTCCAAAAAGGCCTTGTGCCACCGATTCACACCTCTTCTTGCTAAAGCAACATATGGGTAAGCCTGCTTGATCACATCAAACGTCTCTGTCGCACATTTACCGAGTTTCACACAGAATTTAATCACGTACCTCTGCTTTAACGAACGCTGCATTGTCGACTTGCACCACTCACAGAAACACGTAGCGCGAAAATGTTGGTCTTGACTCTCCATGTGCTCGGGAACAACTCATTTGCCGCTCGTTCGTTAGCTAGGAACGTCTTCTACCGAATCTAGTCGTGCGCGTACGCTCCGAAGTACAGTCGCGGCGGAAGAAAATCAGTCTTATTACTTTCCGGACAAACCCTGTATATCATTATTGATGACTAGAAGTGGGTTTGTGAATATGCCGTCGAAACTGTCCAACAATTTAGTGTAAAGCGCTCCAAAACGAAACTAAGTGGCGCGCTATTAGCGCTAGGTATTGCATTTCTATCTGTGATATCAGAGTTTTCAGTATCTGACCAGCGCTAACCAGCTCCTCTGAGGGTCAACCATGAACCGCTAGAAGCTAGTGAAGCTCCTACCCGTTCCCATTTCGAAGCTAGTCAGACAAAAGTACCTGAGCTATTAAGCTTTTCAGCCTTTCAGCTTCCTATCATTCCGGTGTGGGTAGGCACCCAAACCAGTCTCATCATCAAACAACTCGAAGCCAGAAATAAAGAGTCGATACATCACTTCCATGCCTCTAGCATATACTATATATTTCTTAGATACTATTCTGTATGTTGGTCCGTCCGAAATTCGACTTTCACCATCATAAGAGAAAACTTTCAAAAAAGCAGGTCAGTCAACATTATACGAGTATTCTTAAGTGCCTCAATTTAAGCCGAAAGCGAACACTTAGAGCCCATAACTTTAATCAACTAATAACGCTTGTTTTCACTATCAACTTGGGTCATTTCGTAAAGGTTTGCAAAAGTGCTCTACTATTTAAATATTTAACTTTTATTGAGGGGGGGTACTCACATCCAGGCTGGCCAAACAGTACCAGCAGAAGACGTGCTTGCAACGTTTGCACATCATCTGCGCGCAACCCTCGTCCTTCTCGATGGGCACAGCGCACATGGGACAACACTTGATGAGGTCATTGTCGAAGGGTATGCCAATGTCATCCTGCCCGTCCGCCACCAAGCGACGACTGTTCTCCTCGCAAGTCATGTTCGGATGCCACTGAAAAACAAAAACACAAAAAAAAAAAAACGGTAAAAGGTAAAAATAACAAAATAATAAAAGCACAAATGGGTAGGTATAACCATCGCAGCCCGTAAAGGTTGGCAGTTGAAGCGAGTGTCACAAGTACTTACCGCCTTCTTGCAGGCCGAGCAAAACTCATCTTTGCACGACGGACACTGCACGGCGCAGAGCGACTGTTGTGCGCCTTGGCTGTCAGTGAAAGTGGCTGTGTGTGTGCCACCGCTGCCACCGCCGGTCGAGGTGGACGGTGTGGCATCGGAATGTGGACCTACGCCGACGAGGCAAACCGTTTCGCAGCCAGCGCGCGGACACCAGGTGCGCGTCTTATCCATTTCGATTTCTGTAAGAAAGAAGGTAAAAGAACACGGTTAAGTCTAACATTTTCTGAATCTTTTATTTGCGGCAGCTGAATTTGTAGGTTAAGGCCACCAATAGCAGCAGATAAGTTACCTTTATTGAGTCGGTATCGATGATGCTTCTTCATCAGATTGGTCGTCGTCAAGTTGGCGATTTCGGGTAGTGTCATAATGCCTTGCGCCGGGCATTGAGCATCGGGACACGAGATCTCGTAAGCGCCTTCGGTAATTTCAAAGTCCACATAGGCCTTCATGCACTGCAAAGAGAGAAGGAAGAGAGAGAGAGAGAGAGAGAGAGAGAGAGCAATTATTAAAGAGTTGCACATACAAAATAACGGCATTTTTTGAAGTGTTGCCAAATTAGTGTTGTCATTACACAAATACAAAACAACAAAAACAATAACAACAAAAGTGTACAAATTGAATTGCAAAGTGGCGCCTGCAATTATGCACCAGTGGTGGCCATTAAAAATTTAAAAGTTTCAAGTTTCTATGGCTACAACAAACAGCAACAACAATAACAACAACAAAATAATAACAAAATCTGTGGACGAAAATAAACTAACACACTAATTGCGGCAACGCAAAGGATGGATACAGTTTAGGATGCGTCTTAAGCCTGCCGCTCGCCACACACTCTCACACACACACACACATGAAAAAAGTAATTTCACAACTTTTGCCGCACGGAAAAGAGAGAAAAAATTTGCTGAAACTTGTAGCTTAAAAAACTAACCACAAACTGGAAATTTCCGCTTCCGTTAGAAAAACTTCGGCTACGAAGCAGCAGCCGTGAGCGCGTGGAGTTGTCGTAAGTCTATGCGCATATCAAGGGAGCGACGCGGTAATGTTGTACGGAAGGAGATTACAACGACATTGTAAGGGCGCAAAAGTTTGTTGTTGAATTGGTGGCCACCAGCAGCAATTTTCAAATGCGATTTCGGCCAACTGTTCGCCACATCGAAAAAATAACGACAACTTCACTAGCCACACGATGATTATGTGGCTTCAAGCAGTTGTTTCAACAACAGACGGCTTGTTTGAATATGTATTTAATATTTTAATTATTTCTGTTTGAGAGTTTTTTAATTTTGTGCCTAATTTTCTAGTATTCCATGGAGAACCCAAGTGAGCAGGTTCATTACAATAGCTTTTTTATTATCCGAAATATCTGCTTTAAAACTAAGGTGATTAATATGTGTTAGTTGATCAATATTAAATTAGCGAGGAAGTTATCTTATGAAAATATTCAATAAATCACATTGTCGCTTAATTCCATTTAGAAGTCTCCCATTTTGACTGAACGAAGGCGTAGAATGGTGTAGATCGCAGAAAGTGGGTATTTTTGGTTCAAGACTGAGTGCCTCACATTCGGTGCATAGCTAGTAAATAGAATATGTACTACTATCAGCAAAAAATAGTCAGACTTTGTTCATAATTTTAAAATTTTAAATTTATTCTTAAAAATCTATGTCTTTCCACTCACAGCAATCCCCCTTGGTCAGAATACAGTTGTGTCAACGTTTTTTCAATTATCGAAATATGTAGTTGTGAATGTCAATATCCGAAATAGACTGCAATACGCTTAGTGATTCACCTTTAATGGCTTAAATTGACTCAAAACGGAATCTCCGGAGAGGTTGTTTGAATTTGTTTGAAGTCACACGGAGCTAAATCAAACGAATGCGGTGGTTGTGGCACAATATTGGTTGAAAATTTTTCGAAAAACTCACGAAGAATCAATGCAGTATGCGACGGTGCATTATTGTGGTGTAAAAACAAATAGTTTTCAGCCCATAAATCCGGCCTCTTTTTACCAATAGCTTCGCGAAAACGACGCATAACACTCTAATAGTATTCTTTATTGACAGTTTGGCCGGTCGAAAGGAATTCGGAGTACACCACACCTCGATAATCGAAGAAAACTGTCAACGTAATCTTGATTTTTGATCGTATTTGCGTGTTTTTTTCGGCTTCGGCTCAACTTTGCCACGATATTCGATCTATTGATCGTCTATTTCTGGATTTTCAGCATAGATTCAAAATTCATCGCCAGTAATAATACGTTTCGTGATATCCTGGTTGCCGGAAAGCATTGTTTCACAGACGTTAACGCGATGTTGTATTTCGAAAAAACCAATCGTACGGTCACTTCTTACGCCCAAATGATCTTTAAAAAGATTTCAATGATTCCTCTGATACTCCAACGATTCTAGTGAGTTCTCTGACTGTTAGTCATCGATTCTCAAGCATCAAGTGTTGATTATCAGTTGATGTTGATGGCTGTCCTGTATGTGGTTCGTCATCAAGGCCATCTCGACCTTCTTTGTATAATATAATATAATATAATATACTTCAGAAAGCTCAGCATATAATAAACACATTATTATGATGTGGCATTTGCCACAGATGTCACTGACAGTCATACCAAACTAGAAAAAAAGTATTTCGACGAATGAGTTTTCACGCGAAATTCAAATTGAAAAGTCTTACTATTTATTTTATTTATTTATTTTTATGAACTATAATTATAAATAATTACATTACATTTAGCAAGGCAACTAGTAACTAAGAGTCTTACTATTTTTTTCTCATAGTTATATGAAGTCGAACATTTAAAGAGTTGCCATGTCATGTCGATATTTATATTGTTGTGGGCAGTAGGTGTGGCTGTGGTGCGATTTCCTCCAGTTTGCAGTTCTGGTATTTAGTATACCCAATAATTTGATAAACATCCATTGTTCAATTTGTAAACTTATTCGTATGAAGGACTAATAAATCTGGCATTATTGTTTAGCGAAATCAAAATGTTTGTATATCTAAACAATAATTTTATATGGAAGGTGATCATTACTCGAATTCGTCCATTTTTTCATGGTAAAAGTTGGTTAAATCCAATGCTTCTACCAAATTATGTTGGGAACATTAAACCTTTTAGAAGTCGCGACAATATTATCTTTTCAAAAACCTTGGAACCATGTTATGTCACACTAAAGTGCCGCTAAAAGTCAGACTTGAGTGGAATGGTCCGATTCTATCCATTAATACAAGTACTATTGCTATTTATCAGATCGTAATCCTTCCTCAAATATTCAGTTCCATGAGGTTTCCATCGGAAAATCACATTGTTTCTGGTTATTGTTTGTACATATGGATGGACAGTCATCTCGGAAGCAACTTTTTACTTTTTAGTATATAGAAATATATCTATATCTTTTGATTTTGCGAGGGTATAAATATTTTGTTGCTCAAACAAGAAGTTTGTCGGAGGAGGAGCGAAGCGGAAAGACGAAGGAACCGAACCACTTGTGCTTGGGCAAGATGCTTGTTGTTCTTAGACTATGTTCACGGAACTTCCTCTGAAAAAAGAAGAGACTGAGTCGCTCATGCGCGGTCAATACGCATTATGTTCTTGTTGAAACCAGTGCCCGGCTCGCAATTCGACATTTCTTTTCTTTTTGAATTGCTTTCCAGGGTTGCTGTTGTGTTCGGTTTCAGAAGACATTTTATCATATTTAAATTGGAGAATAAGATAAGAAAAGAAATGAAAACAATTTTCCAACTTGAGTTTGCAGACTCGAATCAAGCTGGGAAGTTTTCTTTTGGTGTTGCCCATTTCCAACTCGAACTTGTGAATGATTCGAGTCAGGAAACTCGAATTGAAAATGAGGAACACCAAAAGAGAATTTCACTGTAATGAGCAACAAACATGGAGATTCCATGCGTAAACGCGGTCTTATTAATTTCTGTTACGCAAATCTTAGAACTAAGCAATTTTTATTCAGGCTAGATTGGTACGTAAAAAATTAATGTTTCAATATTTAGGGAAAGAATCGGTAGAGATTTTATAACATACAGATGTGAGTACCATAAGTTCATCTCAGTAGGAACCTCATTCAACTGACCAGATTGGATGCAAAGTAAAAAACTTCAGTACAGAAATTAATATTTTTCTAAAATTCCAAAATAAACGAAAAATATTTTTTTTTTTTTGTTTTACAAAACCAAAAACGGCTTCAACCAAACCACACCTTTCCATTAACAGTTACATGAATAGCAGTCGGAATTGCTCCCGAATAGAATTCAGTCCATTATTTGCCTTTATTCACTCTCAACAACTGGATTATCCACACACGTTTCTGAATCACTACGAAGCGCTTAGCTAAACTTTAGTGGATATTTTTGCTTTGTACAAAAATAAACTGGAAATTGTTGCTTTTGCAGGTCGTTGGAAATCAGTTGATGCGGTAAAAACTTTTAACTGTACAATGGCAATATCTGCACATTGTTGCAATGCACACAAACACACACACACACGCATGCATACTCGATCACGTGTATTGTTATGGAAATTGCGTGTGTGTGTGTGTGCGTCTTGCTCTGCCCGACCGTCATACTTAGTTGCCGTAGCTGTGGTTTGCTCTGCTCCTCTGCCTCGACACTCCATCACTGTCAGTGGCAAGCAGCGTTGCAGCAAAGCAGTGCCAACAACAATTACAATAACAACAGCTGCATTTAAAGCGTTTACTCGCATTGCGATTGAAGCCTTTTGTAGTTGCAACACCAAAGCTGCGCAGCTGCTGTTGTTGTTGTTGTTATTAGTTTTTGCAAATGTTTACGTTTATCTGCAATTGTTGCATTTAGTTTGATTGTTATTTTATTTGTATTTCATTATTGTGTGTTTTATTTCGTTTTGTAGCACAAAGCTTTATTTTCATGCTTTAAATGTGCTGAGCGAGTGAATGAGCCTCAGAGGGCGCGTTAACGCTGGTATTTTTAGAGCAAAAGTTACGGTGTATCTTAAGTAAAATGAGATTTTTGTGGTGCATTTGGTGCAATTAATTCTTATGGAACTGAAATAAAAGTGGTTGTTGTTGTAGCGGCATAAATCATTTCTGAAGTAATTTTGAGGAATGGTGCCGAGTCTTTGGCCGGATAAAAATCCGGTTACGTTCCGGTTACTTAGACCCCATTGTCGTGTAAACGGAAATCATAAATAGCACACGGTTCTAGAAATAGATATATTTTCAAAAGAAAATGGGGCTAGTTCCGGCACGTTCTGAGACGAGATTCAGTCACAATCACTCGAAACGCTATCGCCTGGAATCAACAAGGCAGCCGAAGGAAAGGCCGATTCGCTATTAAATGGAGAAGGAGCTCGATCATTGAAATATAAAAGATCAAATGAAGAGGTTATGACGAGATCAAAATAAATCTAAGTCTCTTCACTCCACCTTAGATATATTGGTTGTCAAATATCTCCCTTCCGCCTTTTGTCTTTTAAATTTCGCGGCTATGTGTAAAGTGCTACAGAGCTCGTATCTATACAGCTTTGAAAGGTCTTGAAATAACCTACAAAACGACGCCATGCATGATAAGTTTGGATATTGCGTTCCAGAGTTATAGACTTGTAAACATGGAGTTCACTAACGCCGAAATTCGGGCTATTTTAAAGTTTTCCTTCGTTAAAGGCAAATCCGCTAGATAAACGTTCCGTGAGATTAATGTTGTCTTGGGGGATGGTACTCTATCACTTCGAACTGCGGACGAATGGTTTCGACGATTCAGAGTGGGTGAAAACGACAGCATAGATAGTACAGCCGGCGGAAGACCTCTGACGACGAATACCGATCAAATCATGGAATCATCTCGTGACATTACCCAGAAGATGGGAGTTAGTCACTAAACCATTTTAAACCAACTGCAGAAGGCTGGATACACAAAAAAGCTTGATGTTTGGTAGCCACATTATTTTACGCAAAAAAACCTTCTGGACCGAATCAACGCTTGCGATATGCTGCTGAAACGGAACGAACTCGACCCATTTTTCAGCGGATGGTGACTGGCGACGAAAAATGGATCACATGCGATAATAACAAGCGAAAACGGTCGTGGTCGAAGGCCGATGAATCATCCCAAACAGTGACCAAGTCGGAACTGACGGCCAGAAAGGTTTAGCTGTGTGTTTGGTGGGATTGGAAGGGCATCAACCACTATGAGCTGCTCCCATATGGCCGGATGCTTAATTCTATCATCTACTGTGAACAACTGGACTGCTTGAAGCAGGCGGTCGACCAAAATTGACCAACAGGAAGGATGTAGTGTTCCACCAGGACAACGCCAGACCACACACTTAGTTGATGGCTCGTCAGAAGCTACGGGAGCTCAGTTGGGGGGTTTTAACGCATCCACCATATAGCCCGGACATAGCGTCAAGTGATTACCACCTGTTCTTGTCCAGGGCGAAAGCACTTATTGGTAACTTGAACTGAAAAGAGGCTTGTGAAAAGTGGTTGTCCGAGTTCTGCGCAATTAAGGAGGGGGGCTTCTACGAGGGCGGTATTGTGAAGTTGCTGTCTAGATGGAAACAAGTTAGTGAACGAAACGGCGCATATTTCAACAGTAACACTTTTTATAAAGCATTGAATGAAGAGCAAAAAAGCGGAAGGGAGATACATAATATCTATTAATATCTATAATATAACGTCATTTTAGCAAAAAAAAAAGGTTGTTCCCAGAAAAATACCGTTTCTAATACTAATCGCATATTTACAAGTAAAAGATTGTATTTGGTTCGATGACTAATCACCACATTTGCAATTCACAGCGCTCTCATGCACCCATTTATGCGATTTCGCCAATTGCTGAAACCATTAACAAGTTGACAGCTAAGAATTGGAAAGCTTACAGCAAGGAAAAAAAAACAACCAACAGAATGAAGAATATGTAATGGAGATATCAAAAAGTGGGGCGAGAGAATGGTCAAAGCTAAAAAAGGCAGCAAAGGGGAATACAAATCGCAAGCTAAACACATTAAGCACTCACAAACTCGTATGTGCGCACAGCCGTATTTTATTGCATGCAACAATTGCAGCAGAGCGCCACAGAGCTTAGTGCGGTTGCAGTGTGTCGCAGCGATGGTGTAATGATGGTGAAGTGAAGGTGAAAAAAACAGCGCTTGGTCACGACAAAATGCACCCCACAGCGTGCCGGCCACTGAGGCAATCAGTAAATCCTGTGACTCACTGGGCAGTGTCGTGCGGCACGTAATGTGCGCCTTGCTGACCACAAGCTGAGCTGTTTTTAGTTTTTGTTTTATTATTATTTTTTTTAGTTTTTTTTTTTTACTTTTCTTATGTCTCATATGGATGTAGAATGCTAAGCGCGTACTCGCCGAATGCCCCACTTTGCGCTGGCTGACCGATTTCCCTGGCATACAACTAGGCGCACGTCTCATATGTTTATATATAAGTGTGTGTGTGTGTGTGCACACATGCATATTGCATAAGACAAAAAGGAAAATAAGAAGCGAGCGTGTGGGTTGCTTGATGGTCTTAGGCACTGCACGCTACGCCTCTCGCTCATCACTGACCGCTTTCGCTTGTCCTTGCTGTGTGTGTGTGAAGCACGTTGCATGTTAAAATAACCACACATGCAGCACTTTTTTCTGTCGCTTCTATTAATTTTTTTGCACACGTCGCTGCCACATGTGACTTGCATCTCAATGTGCACGCCGCCTCAGTGGAAAACTCATTTATGCACACACACACACACAAATAAATGCAACACATATGGTGTATATATAGGGGACCAGCAAGCAATATTCTTTCACATTTATTCATCATCCAGCAGCAAAGGGAACGCGCGGTCAACTATTTTTACTTTTACTTATTTTAAAGCTTTTTTTTGCCATTGAGGCAAGAAAGGGTCAGGTCAGTAAAGGCACTCTTTGCTCCGTTTGGCTCGCATTCGCTTCGTTGGCTGATCAACTGAGCTTGCACAAAAACTGTTAAAGAAAATATATTTGCGCCACTTACACAGAAAATAAAAACAAAACCAACAACAACACCAACAACAACAACGGCGAAGTGCTTTAGCTGAAGCCAGTCAAGTTTAGTTGACGAACTGTTTGCATTTTGCATCTGTGCAAACACAAATACAAATATATTCATTTTATTTGCTTGCGTTCTTCTTCTTCTTCTCTCTAACAACACTAACGAGTTATTATCGTTGTTTGCGCTTGTAGTTTGTCATTATTTGCCATTGTTGTTGGCCGGCATCCATCTGCTGCGCACGGCCCTCATGAATACCAAGCGAGCAAGTGTGTGCTGGCATGTGTTTGGCGAGCGTGCTCTCGGCATTTGCGTCCACATGCTGCCCCACCAAGTCTACTCCATTAACTTGCCTCTACAAACACGCATCCATACATACACCCATACATACACCCATACCTACACATAACTATGAGCCAGTCCTTATGGTTGGCATTGTCCTGCAGATCTCCACTCATCCCGCTTCGCTTACATTCTTTATGCTCGGCACGTTTCGCCAGCATTCCATTGTAGCTACGCATATTTTCTGCGTGGAAAAGCACAACATTTATTTATATATTGATTTGCGGCAACAACAATGTGCGCTTTCAGGATTTTTCGCTTTTTTTTTTTGTTTTTTTTTTTTTTTGTCAACAGCGTAATGTGTAAGTAGTTTGTTGGAGTTTATTTTCGACATTATTTACTGTTGTCTCATTATTTGCGAAATGATAAATTTTATTATGTTTTTGCTAATGGATTTTCGTTGGGAAGTTGGTGGGTGTCTTTTAGCCGAGTGTGTTAAAGAGAGATCAAATGGCTTTTTAGCTGAATAATAAATAGCAGGCGAATACAAATTATCCCCAAACTTGTTTCATAACAACGCAAAAAGTTTTTCGTTTATTTCAACAAACAGCCTTTCACATATTAAGGCAAAAATTGCAATATTACACCATAACTATCTTTTTAAGGGGCTACGCCTAGTTTGAAATAAAAGAAATCTATTTAAATCTGGTTAGTTTGTACATTTGAAAATCACATACTAAAATTTCAAATGGGTTTTCAGTTACAGCTTTCTAAAATGTAGCCGCTCAGTTCAATCGCGAAGACAAATGCTTCGATCACTATTAACATGTTTTTTTTTTCTTTTTTTATAGCATGAGAAAATATCAAAAGCCGGATTGCGGGATTTCAATTCCATTTCATGTTTCTCCCATGGAACCACTGGACAAATAACTAGTTCATGGGAGAGAAGAAGACATTTAAGTCTCCTCTATTGTGACGACTGATTGACGCATAATCTATGTATTATAAAAGTCTCAATCTTGTCATAATTAGAACTGCCGCTTCGCTCACAGCTTTCCATTTTACAGAGGAGTCCAACATAAGTCCAGTCAAATTTTTCAGCGTGAGACTAACTCCATGTGTGGTTGATAGAGTAAGTGTTCAGAGTTTTCGTCGAACAATATGGACTGAAGTCATGACGATGATCATAGCGATGATGATTAAAACATATTTCATGAATCTTGTCCCCATATATCCATATATAAAGACTAATCTATGGTTCTTTTCTTCTCCTTCTTTATTGGCCTAGACACTGCTTATTGGCGAGTTTATAACAACAATGGAGGATGGAGTCATGTATAGAAGTTTACGCAAGTGAGCGCCATTCACTCGGGAATGGTGAGATACGATTTTTTTACATATTGCTCATGACTTCCGGTCTTAGACCAAGTATCCTCTGGGTAGCCAAAAAACATTCGTTTGAAGGCGAGCTAAAGTGAGAAGGCAAACCATCCCTCCCCAGCGTTGTGTACTGGAACGCCATCAATGAAATGAAAAAGATAAAAGGAAAAAGTTCTCACTATGCCAAATTCAAAGACATAAAATTGACAATGGAACAATTTAGAATATATGCTTTTCACACTTGTTTTTACATAAGAAAGAGATAGAAAAGTATCGCCATAAGTTCTTACAATTCAACCTTTCTTTCTTACATGCTTTGAAAGGATATTTGACAACAATAATAACAAAATTATGACACGATGACGAAAATTATCAATACCACAATTCTGTATTGAAAAAACGGGTCGCTATACTCAATTAGCAGACATCCAACCCAAACAATGTTAAATGAAAAACTTAAACGAAGTCCTGTAACAATCGGCTCGATGTTTTCGAAACGAATCCAATTATTTTAGTTAGACAAGATCTTTAACTCGTCAGTTTCTTCAAAATTATTTGGGAATTATTTTATAGTCCTATAACGAAAACATACTTTTTTTTTGCTGTGAAACTAATTAATGGCAAATAAATAAAATGGGAAGAGTTTGTGTACTACTCTAATCAAATTGAAAGGTGAATATATATATGTATACTTCGCGTGTTTTTCGAATCGGTAAATTGTTTTTTCTGTAAGTTGGTAGTACCGTTAGTAACATACAAAATTGACGTCAAAATATTTATTAGTATTTTTTTCGTCGTTTTGTGAGGCTCAAAAAGTGAATTCTTCGATTTTTACTATGTCTGAATTTATTGAACAAAGAAGTGCGATTTAATTATGTTTGCGGAATGAAATTTTGCCTGCAGAAAAATTGAGGATATTGCAAAAAGCCTTTGGAGATTAAACTCTGTCTTCTAAAAGTGTTTACAAGTGGAATAACGAGTTTTGAGAGTGTTGAGAAAGATGTGGTGTCAAATCGGCCAAAAACGTCGACTGATAAACATCACGTCAAACAAGTCAAAGAAATGGTGCTTGAAACTCATCGGTTAACTATTAGAGACATTGCTGACAGTTTGGGCATATCATTTGAATCGGTGCAGGCTATTTTGAAAGACGAATTGGGCTTGGCACTCAATTTTTTCGAAAAAGACCGCCGCATTAACATCTGTGAAACAATGCTTTCTGACTATCGAAATGTAATGAAACTCATCATAACTGGAAATGAGACTTGGATCTATGCTTACGATCCCGCAAAAACCAATCAGTGGAGCGAATAGCATCACATAAAGAAATATGCAAAAAGTTTTCGTGATAGTTTCGATGTTTGTTCGGCAGTTCCCTTGGTTTCTTCAGCAGGAAGCAATAAAAAATTGAGAAAGCAGTTGTTAAGAATGCGATAATAAGCTTCCATCTAACTTTGAGTCATCCAAATTGTGATTTAATTGAAGCCAAATACACTTAAGATTTTGTAATAATAATATTGCTTACAATATACATATTATATCAGATATATTGATATTTATTTTTCAAAATGAATTAAGTTAATTATCCTTTGGTGCAAGTATTGACTAATACATTTTATAAATATTTTTTAATAATAATAATACATTCAACCAAGTTGCCCCACAAAAAAATAAATGAAAATCCTTTAATATCCTCAAATTATGCCACAAAAAGCGAGCAGTGCAAAGCTAACACCCTTTAATTATGATCAAGCGGCGAATGCTTAAAACATATTTATATATATACATATGATGTAGTGTGTGTTAAAAATGTTGTACAAGGACACGAAATTACCTAAGAATATTACTTGCAATATGTTGGGTGGAAATGTTCATATACAATATATTATATATGGTATTTGGCCACGTGTTGTAGGATACCGCAAATATGAGGTGAGACATATTTACAAAGCCAAAACAAATTAATTAATAAACGTGAGCTGAAAATGAAGGACGATGAAGGAAAACGGCAAAGACTGGGGCAATTAAGAAAAAAGAAAACAGAGAAAAACAAAAACAGGCACATGTGTATATTTACATGTTAGAAAGAATATGGCATATACAAAACAACCATATTAAACATATATGTATGTATGTTTATATGTATATTTCTGGTTGGTGGAAAAGGTTGTCGCATGTGTTGAAATATTTTCGCTGCAGATTGCCTTTTGTATTTATTTTTCTTTTATTACGCACATACAAACATATATCACATGTGAGTCAATGTGGCAGACAGCGTGACAGTGTCATTAGGAAAGGCAGGCAGCAATAAAAAGCAGCTATAAAAGTTTAAGCACTTAATAAATGTACACCGAATTGTTGAACATTAAAAGTGGCCATAATTTTGGGCATGAACTGGTGTGCGTAACCAATTTGCATGCACTCATACATACACATACGTTTATATGGCATGGTGTGTCACCTATTCGTCAGCTTATAATGAAAGGGGTGATTCAACCAACCTAACCGATGTATTTCTTGGTGTCGTCTACATAAGTACAATGCATAAATATGTTTGTCTAAGCACAAAGAGGAAGTTTCATTATCCAAAGTAAACAAATGTGACATTTAATATCCTTTCACATGTAATAATATAAAGAGTATGTATGTTACTCTTATTTTTGATGGAACACTCTTCAGGTTTCCTATTGTAATATTATAAAAGACCATGGAAATTTTATAATAATATCCAGCAGTGGTTTTTCATCGTATCAAGTAACTAAGTTGTGCATTAGGGTCATACATTTTTTCACGGGAAGAGAAAGATTTTTGTATTTTATACTCTGACGCCTGATAACCTGTGTCTGAGTAAAAAAAACTTAGATTTAGATAATTTTTTGTGATTTTCGATTATTTTGTTAATATGCCACAACGAAAATTTGTCGTGAGTTCAATTTTTTTATTTTCATGTTAAAAATAGACATTTCCAAAAAAAAAATTAATGATAAAAATAAAATAGTTTCAGTTGAAAATTTGTGGAGGTATACATATGTATATCGTCACCTAAAATGGAAAACGACGTATCATCAAAAAAATCGAAATTTAGTTTTTTTCTTACGATTCACTACAACATATTACATACTTATATATAGCATAAAATTTTCAGTTTCCGATGTCAAATATAACCAATGTATAACCAATATATAACCAATATATGAGCAATGTCTAACCAATATGTAACCAATACATAGTCATTTTATAACCAAAACTAATTTTTTTCAATATCTGAGTTCAAAAATTCTCTAGTTAAACCAAAAACCTTACATTCCATAAAAAAAAATTTATTTTAATACAAATAAGAACAACCCTAACATATCTTAACCCTCTCTTTTCCAAATTCAAACCGATTTGTAAACAAATTAATGAATATGTCTTGTAAGCTATAAAAGGGTTTCCTAAATAAATGACCGGGGTAAGTAAGTGGGCAATCTATTTAAAAGCAGCAGTTCCTGTGCAGAGACTTTGCTTTTCGGTCGCAGTTTGACAAGCATGTCTTAAAAATTATTGCCGCTTCCTCCCTTTGCTTCCGAAGTGCCTGCTTCTACCCCACAACTCGTGATTTTCGCTTCGTCTCGCATCAGTCAATTCGACATACACGCACATCATTAATGAAATTGAGGCAATCAAGTTAAACGAGTTCAAACACGAGCTCGTACGTTGTCGGAAATTTGCATAGAAACGCAAAGTTTGGAAAGAGCACACACGCATCTAATGACCTTAAGGCGCCGCAGGAACATGTGAATATAAATATTACATGTATGTATTTGAGGAATGTTTACATGTAGGCACAAGCAGTTATATATGTACATTAGAGAGGGTTGTTTTGCAGGGAGCTTAAAAAAGGAAAAATTGCGTATGCGGAAAAATTTCTACGAATCATTTTGTACAATATTGCCAAAAAGACTAAGGGTCTAAAGCCATTTTCGGGGCAGCGATTCTTGATTTGATTTTTGAGGCCAAAGTTTTCTTATGGATTTTGAGATATCCCAATGAAATTTAGTACGTATATGCATTTTGATATTTTTTTGATCATTCGTCGGAATCGACAATATCGGACAACTATAGCACATTTCCGCCATACAACTGATTATTCAGATTTTTAAACTTCGCCTTAAAAATCGCTGGCTTCAAATCGATTTTAGACCAATATTCTCTTGGACAACGTTACTCAGAAGGATTCGTAGAACATTTGCCGCATACAGGATATGGCAGTAAAAAGCGACCCGCTCTAATATACGTACGAGTATATATGTATGAGGATTGGTATTTGACTGTACATTTATTTTTTTTGCTTGCCACCGTTGCTGAAAGGCCTAGTCCTGCAATAAAATTTACGATTTTTATGATGGAAGGGTGGTTGTTGCATGAGCAATTGATGTATACACGTGCGTGAGTACCCTGTATATCATATCTTACAACCATCAAATGCATGAAATAAATGAAAATGTACCCAACGGGAAAACCCATTCACTTCGCTTTTTATGGTGCCAATTGAGGTATGTTCGAAATGTTGTGAGACTCACCCCAAAATATATTAAAGTAAAAACAATGTGTTTTAATTCTAATAACTTAAAACTTTCGCAAGGAAAAGCCCTAAAAATTGCGACATTTTATGAGCTTTCAATTATAAAACGGACACAGAGCCAACTTCCAACGGCGACCAGCGTACAGTTCCTACAGCTTCATGTCACATAACTGTCCAGTTCTTAAGTTATGCTTTACACGCCAACAATTGGCATGTTCCAGAGTATGTAGGTGATATTAAAAGAAGCATGCACCTAGTCACACAATCACACAATCGCCTGTCTAAATATATATCTTTCATTTACTCATTCGCCGCTTTCGTGTTTCCACACGTAATATTTATCTTTTTCGTCCATTTTCTTGTAGGCAATAAAATTACATTTGCTCTGTGAATTGCATTTGTTTTCTTTCCCAAAGTCTGCGAAATTTTTCATTACTTTGCCATTGTTGTTCCATTGTTTCTTGTGTCGTTTCTCGAGTGCTTGTTGATTTTGTACGGACGGCTGGGTCGGCTTTGTTGTCATTGCTGTTATTGCAATTACCTTTGGCTATCGCTAACCTTCTTGTCTTTTTTGTTATTTGCCATTTTTTTTATTGCGATTACAAAACATGCCCCAGTATGTAGCACATTCATTTGGAAGGGTGCGTAAAAGCTTAAAGATTCAGTGTGACACCATAAAGAGTAGGAAAAAATTTAACACTATAAAATGTAGTTGAAAGAAAGCTTCAAATTGGACTCAATCATCTGATCAAATTTGTTTGAACAAAAACCCACATTTTTTCATATTTTAATACAAATCATTATTATTGCCTCCAAAATTGAGTCCAATTTTCCATAAACTGATTATAAGCGTCAACTGGGATGGTCTTCAATGAATTTAGATTTTTTCCTAACCTGTTTACTTTGATGTTCTTATTAAAATATTTCATTTATTAAATACATTTTTTTATTTCGTAACCGTCAAAACGTGGCAACCCTTATTGAAAATATTTTGAATTATAAGCAATATAAGCATTTAAAGCATTTTTAATTTATTGTGTTAACTTATTTTATAATATTTTTTCATTGAAACATTTTTAAACAGCTGGCAACCCTTCTGAAAATATTTTTAACCTAATATTCCGAAACATTTAGCTAATAGCGCTTATTTATTTTATAATTTTCTTTTTTTATTAAAATTTATTTATTTTTTAGTTGTGAAAAGGTGGCAACCCTGTTGAAAATATTTTGAATTATAAGCATTTGAAGCGTTTTTAATTTCTAGTGTTAACTTATTGTATAATATTTTTCATTGAAATAATTTTAAACAGATGGCAACCCTCTGAAAATATTTTTAGCAGTAAATATTCCGAAACCTTTTTTAGTTTAAAGTGTTCATTTATTTTATAACTTTCTTTTTTTATTAAAATTTGTTAAGCAATTGTCAAAATGTGGCAACTCTTCCTGAAAATATTTTGAATTATAAGTATTTTGAACGTTTTTAATTGATTGTATTAACCTATTTTATAATCTTTTTTTATTGAAAAATTTGTAAACAGATGGCAACTCTTCTGTAAATATTTTGTAGTGTGAATATTCTGAAACGCTTTTTAATTTATAGGGTACATTTATTTTATTTTTTTTTTAATTTTTCTTTTCAAAAATTTTAATCAGGTGGCAACTTTCTAACTATTTCCTTTGACGATATTCAAATATGGCACCTGCTAAACTAAAAAAATGGTTCTAATGGGCCGTTGTAGTCTTGCCTTTGGAGGTACTCAGTGCAGTTCAATCGCAACTCCTCTACCTTTACCCAGGGTCTTGCATATCTGGTGCAACTGACGAACACTCAAATATGTATATTTCTGAAAAAAAGCATTTCATCAGCCTTTTGGAGTCTGATTCAAGCTATAGCTCCCCCATATGACGAATATTCCAAACGCATACAAGCGTAGTAATCAGAAGTTTTAATTATATTTGAAAAAACTGCCATCAAATAGTAGTAGCTCTCAAAGTAAAACATGTAGAAACATCTAATTTGAAAAATTAATCAATTTCAAACTTTCCCACAATGAAAGCGCCAAACATCAATAAGCAACGATCGAAGTATGCAGGGCCTATCAAATATATTACATAAATTAATGGCAGCTGCAGGCCGTACAGGCGACCAAGGTAATGAGAAAAAGTTGGGAACTCATCAAGAATGCCAAAAGTGCTAACACACTCATTATAATAATCCCCATACACTTGTATATGTGTATGTGGCTGCGGGAGTTCAACAAAAAAAGAAGAATTTGTCAACTTATTATGTTTTTGCGGCTGTAAAGGCTGTTTGCACATTTTTTTTGCTGCAAAGTTGGAAGTGGAAAGCACTGAAAGACGCCGAAATGGCAACGACCACGAAGTAGGCATTTCACAAACAATGGAGTGCCACTTCGAAGCCGGAGAGAGGCTCAAATTTTGCAAGTTTCTTACGCTGTTTACATGATATTCCCTGGCACTTGTATAAGTGTGTGTATGTGTGTGTGTGTTTTGAATGTGTGCGCTTGACAGTTAATTAGGTTAATATTGGGATAATGAAATTTACTTTTAATAAAGATAAGAGGCGTACACGATTTTTTAAATTATTGCCGTAATAAAAATTTGCGCGAAATTGCCTCGAAAGGGAGGGAGGAAGAAGGAAATTGAAAAGTGGGGATGAAGCTAAAGTGAAATATTTTGCTTGTCTGCAAAAATGTCATATAAATGGTGATTTCGGATTTATTTCTTTACTTGTGGCGCGCTAATTTTGAATAATACTGTATTAGTGGTCGATTCTGAGACTCGATTCTTTTCTATTGAAGTCACATCATTTAAATGTTTAAGAGATTGACCAAAGTTAATTTATACTGGTTTTACATTTGTTAACTTTAGAAAAAATCGTACCATTTCATGTCAGGTCATATCAAACGACTACGGTATGTCATAACATGCCACATTATGTTACGATATAAGACTATATCACGTCACATCATATCATATAATAATGTATCATGTGACTATCACCGCATCATATCATAATAAAAATAAATGTATCATGTGACTATTTTCACATCATATCATATCCTTTGTAATAAAGTAACACATCAAATCATATGACATGACATCAAGTGACCTTGTCATCACGTCATATCATATTACATACCTTATCACAACCTATCACACCGAATCATATGACAATGTGCCATAGATCACATCACTTGATATCGTAAAACTTCGCCGTGCCTTACATAATATCATATCATATTACTTTGCTTCGTAGCTCGTGATATCATCGATATGATCAAGTCACTCTTAAGCACTTGATAAGTTGATACATGAGTCGTATCATATCACAACATAACTCATCAAATTAAATCATTAAGATTTAGCCTCATATCATGTCACATGATATTACACATTTTGATCTATACATCACACTCATATAAGTCAAACTCATCATATCACTTCATACAACTTCGCTAGGCGTCACGGTACCAACAGTTGATTTATCACATTTCATTTATATCCTATCAAAGTCAATCATATCGTATCAAACTCATCACATCACATCATACAGTTTCGCTACATATCAAGGCACCTCATATTATCATATCCCATCAACCCTACTATTGTTTATTTTTTTGGCATTGTCTTGGAATTATTTTAATAATTGAAGTGCACTCTTGAAAATATATTTTAAACATAGCATTTTCTTGCTTAACCATACACTTTAAAATAAATATAACACAAGGCTTTCTCTGCACATCTAACGAATCTTAAGCAGCCAAAGAAACTGCAACTTTTTCTAATGTCGCTTCAGTGCTTGCCAAGCTGGTGTGAATCCGCGCTAGACATATGCTAATCTGCCTAGATAAATATCGCGCACCGCACATTTTCATCAAAGGCTTCAACAAGAAACATTTCCTACATATTTCATCACGCTTTGCTGCATTAAATCGCATCTGCGTGTCTTCTACAACACTGGGTGCGAACGGCAAGCCTCAGCCGTAGACGTTGTCTGAGCGGCAAGCTCAACCTCAGCCGCTTGCGCCACTGTGACCTTCTTCCGTTGAGCCCACCTTTTGCTGCAATATTTCGACTTTCCAACTGTGTCTCTAAAAGGTGGTGAGAAAGCACCAGAAGTGGGTTGGTAGAGCTACGACACAGCTGGCAAGTCAAATATGGCGGCTGCTACTTCGACGACGTTGGCGACCAAGCTCGGTTAAGGCAGGCAAATCCGCTTAATTAAAAGCGCTAAAGCGTGTACGTGCGCCTCAAAGGCGGCTAAAAAGACGACACCGCCGCACGAAGAGCAAGGTAAAAAGTGCGCGAATGTTGAATACGGGTAAGAAGAAGGCTAAGACGACTTTTGCACACACACACATACAAACATACGAATGCAAGTATGCAAATGAGGACGCTGACGACGGTGCGCATTTTCTTGTTGTCTTCTTGGCGACACACAGTCTTCGCTTTTTGTCTCTTTAATGTCGTTTAATTGCTGCAATAATTTAGCATTTAACTTTGACATAACTATCATTCAACTTGTTACCGCAGCTTACGCGGCGTTTGCCAAAACAAATACAGAAAAACTTCAGCACACAGGCCGGCGACGACAACTGTGCTGATTGTCCTTGAACGAATAGAAAGTAGCGAATAAAAATGTCGTAAAGGTCTTAAGTGTCTTAGATGTGGGCTAGTGGCGATTAAGCACCAAGCTAACGGTTGTTTGTTCGCTATTACGGCCTCGTGCGACGATTTAAGTCTATATTTGAGCACAGTACACCATAGAATTGAGAATACCGTTACTTTGTTGTATGTAAATGCTTTCGCTCTACTTTTGCCTTTCCTGCTTTGTTGTTGTTGTTGTCACCTAGCGCATTAATTGCGGTTAAGCGCTTGGAAAATTAAATTTTATTGAATGCTAAGCCTGCGACCTGTTGAATTGTTGGAATATTGCTGTTGTTGGCGTGGTGTGGGTGACAATTGTAGTTGCGTTTATTTCGTTCATTCAATTTCGCGAAATAGCATAATCGTGTATTGTCCTCGAAATAGCTGGCATTAATGACAAATGGCGCATAGGAATTGGTGTGTTGGAGTACATTATTTAGATTACTTCATTGTTTCGCTTATTTAGTTGCATATTAATTGATTTAGCTCATTAGTTTAGTTAAAATCTGTGAACGGGGGAATTAAGACAAAAAAATCATACTTAAATTACATTAGCTGTAAAAAGATGGACTTGACATTAGGTGGAGTTACATCGAAGATTTCCGAAGCAAATTTGCGAAGTTTGGTAGAAAAACAAATAAAATGAAATCAGACATAAAATTCTCTATAATTTATAAGGCAGATGTTCATAACATTTTGGCACACTTTGGGTTAAACTTTTTGTATATTTAATTAAGAGAAGAGAAATTTCAAAATACCGTGAAATACAAGTAATCTCCTCGAGCTATGACTCACTGATTTTACCTTAATAAAATTTCTACTATTAGAATATATCAAGGAATATATGTTGGGTAGTCGAAAGTGTCTTTTCATATTTTGTCATACCAAAGATGTTGGATTGGTGAGATTTTAAGCTTCATTTCATACATCACCAATAAAATTTGCAAAGTTTACGGAGACGATGCTGTATCTATTCGTGTAGCACAACAATGATTCGCTCGCTTCCGTTCTGGAAATTTCGTTGTGAAAGATGCACTTCACTCTGGTGGACCTATCGTTGAAAAAGTCGATGAAATTATGGAAAAAATTGACCAGGACAGTCACATAAGCAGCCATGACATCGCTAAGGAACTTAACCTTCATCATGAAATGGTTTTGAACCATTTAAAAAAGGCTGGCTACAAAAAAAAAGCTCGATGTTTGGGTACCAGATGAATTGTTTGTGAAAAATTTAATGGTCCGAATTAACATCTGTAGTTCTTTGCTAAAACGAAATGAAATCGAACCATTTCTGAAGCGAATGGTAGCAGGAGGCAAAAAGTGGATCAAATACGACAATAATGTGAGAAAAAGATTATGGTCCAAGCGTGGTGAAGCTCAACAAATAGTGGCAAGCCAGGATTGATTATGCTGAGTTTTTGCTAGGATCGGAAAGGAATCTTCCAATATGAACTGCTCCACCCTGGTTCGATTGATTCTACATTTTACTGTCAACAACTGATGAAACTGAAGCAAACAATGAAGAAAACTGCCAGAACTGACCAACAGAAAGGCCTTCGCCTTTCATCAGGACAACGTTAGGCCACACATTTTTTGATGTTGATGACTCAGCAAAAATTGGAAGAGCTTGAGTGGAAAGTTTTGATGCCTCCACGATATATAGACGTTCCGAAATGCGACATAAAACTCTGGTAATATCTCCCTATAATGCTAATCAATTATTTTGAATAGAAAATATTAAAATGTAAAAACACATTTAAATTTTTATCAGTTTTATTTGAGACAAATATTGCACCAAAAAAATCATTTGCTATAGCCAGAAGCTGGTAGTAAGCACTGGTTGGATCAATTGTTGATCGTACAGGTCCGAATAAGGAGTTTAGACGTAAAGGAAAATCATCTACTAGATCAATCCCAAAAAACACAAACAAAACTTTCCTGACCATCAATCCTCGCTTGGTCACCATTTACGTGAGCTCCCTTACGTTCGAAAACGACGAGTTTCGCTTGTCGCGTTAGCAAGGGATCCACTTTTCATCAAAAATAACCATTCGCTTCAGAAATGAATTGATTTTCTCGTGGCTCAGCACCGATTCTCAGATGAAAGTTCGTTCGATGATCTTTTTTTGCGTTAGCTAGTGTTGTAGCCATACAACGAAACTTCTTTTATATCCAGTCCTATTTAAGGGAGTATTCTAGTCTAGCAATTTAAAAAATCGATTTTTTTTTTATATTTTCAAAGTTTAACTATTCAAGAATATGTGTACAAGAGGATTTTTCAAAATTCAAATTATTTTGGGAGATATAGGCATTTTTCTGACCCGGCCAAACTGGGTACCCACGATACCCACGATTTATCAGGTTCTACTGGACCGATTTACTAGAAATTTTAATAAAGTCTTCTTTTTAGGCCTGTCTATGGTTAGAACTTGCCCAATCCCCAAATTTTTGTTCTTATTATTTTTAAAAATTTTGAAATAGTCAGAAAAAGTGATCCAAAAAAAATGGAAGTCGCCATTTTGTGAAAAAATTTTTTACCCACTTTTCCGTAGTTCCGGCCATTGCGACATTATTCTAAATTAATAATATTTTTTTCTTTTTGGTTTCAGATAACTAGGAGGGTTGAAATCATGGATATGGTCACGTGGAAATTTTTAGAGACCCCCCACTTCGTCAGCTCATAATTTTTGAATTTTTTTTTCTTCTTTTAGTTTTTAATTTCTTTACTCTTCTAAAATTAACAAATAACTAATAAAAAAAATGGATAGCAAAAATATTAATTGCCTTTTTTTACGACACTTTAAAAATTACCTGAAATTCATGCTTCTAGGCTAGAATACCCCCTTAAATAGTACCAAATGATTAGCTCCTTGGGAATCCAATTAGATTACATGACGGTCGAACTCGACAATTTCCATTATTTTATCGATATTTTTAGTAATTGGCCTTCCAGAGCGAAATGCTTCTTTGACAATAAAAATATCAGAACGGAATCGACGATCGAATAGAACTTGCGTATTGTTCGTAATAGTATCAGCACCGTAATTTTTTTTTTTATATTTTTAGCCATCTTCTTTGCGTTTTTGGGAAGTTGGAGACATAAGTAGAAGTAAGGAAAGTTCTCTGAGCGCCATTCACTTGGGAGTGGCTAGAAATGATTCTTTTGCATTTGGCTCAAGCAGCTAAAAATTTTCGTTCTAAGACCAAGTATCCTCTGGGGGGAGCCAAAAAATATCCGTTTGAGCTTGGTTTGGGAACCGCCACTTAAAAAACGTCCTCAATGAAAAGAAGACAACAGCCTTCGCTGTTGTAAACTCGGCTATAACCGAGTAATAATCATCTTTATCGAAGAAAAGCTATAAAATATGACATTTTTTTCTTTGTTGGTGTCCGTCTTTGGCGTGTGCTTAAACAATACTGAGTTAAGTAACCATAAAATCGTCAAAAAAGTTTTTTTTATCTTAAAACTTAGCTTTCCAACGCCACGTAGTTCATCCCGATCCCTCTTACACAACGAGAGATACAGATCGTCAAAGCCAACTATTTGAAAAATATTGACTTTTTTGGCTGGATATTTTATACATACCCTTATAAAAGTTAAAGCATTTTAAAACCATATCATTTATGCAGCATCAAAATATAGAATCTAATAGCAAAGTAGATTAGCCTTGGTTAGAGCTTCGCTTCATTTAATACTGACATTTTAAATACCATTAAGCACAGCGACCTTTCAGCAAAAAAAAGCACTGCATTGCGGAAATTCCTCGTCGCATTATAATTTAATGATCAGTGTATTTTTACACTCACACACACATACACACAAAGTGTCCACAACAGCTCAGCCATTTGCGTATCGAAGCATATTGGTGGCTCGGTTTCCGCCTCGTTGGCCATCGTTTGACTTTGACATCTGCAATATTTAAGCAAGTTTTGTGCATTTTGTTTAGCGGAAATGAGCTTTTACACTAATACTCCCGTAATGTGGCGCGCTGTGTGCGATTGGGTTCGGTTGCTTGGTGTACGAAAACTAGCATATGCTCCAGTGCGCAGCGCAAACACAGATACACACAAACATGCATGCACCGTTATTAATGCCACAAAACATTTTCGATTAAAACGCGCATTTCCGCCGCCCGTCAGCGTCAGCACACCAGCCACCACAGCGGCCGTCGTTGCGTTACACTTCATTAAGCCGGAATAACACAGAGTTAAACACACACACTGACTCATAGCCATACAAACGCTGAAATAGACAGCGGCAGCAGGAAGAGACGCGCCGCCGCAGCTAACCATTGAATCATCCGTCCCCGCAACCGCCACTTAGCCAGCACCGTCAGTCAATTGAATTTCGCTCGCATTTGTACTCATTTATATGCGCGTGTGTTGGTGTGCATCTGCGCTAGTCCAACTTCACTTCCGTTTCCGGCTGTCAGATATTTTAGAATTCCATTGAAATTCAATTGATTGGAGTTGTACAAATGTAACTGTAAGCATTCGAATGAGCGAGTGAGCAACCGAATGAATGAGCAAAATGAAGGTGCTGGAGCACACACACATACATACATATATACTATATAGTATATGGTAGCTACCGACATGGATTGTTTTGGCTCGCCATTGATGGATGTGACGTGGGTTGCTGCAAGCTTTTATACTCATCCAACGGTTGCTGAAAGGTAATCGAGAACTCGCAGTTTTTGTTTTAAATTATCGGCAAAAATTCAGTTGAATTCAATATCTGCGGATATTTGTGCTGCAAATGATGGAGTGGTATACTCGAGTGGCAGGAAGGATAGGGAAAAAGGTAAAAATAAAGAAAAACTGCCAATAATGTTATCGTGACGGGCTGCTTGAGTGCTCAGCGCATCTGTGTTTGTTGCGTCTAACCAACGGGATTATTGTTGAGAAATATTTTTCACTATTCAATTATGGGAAATATGGTGAATGTGAAGATTGCAAACGGGCATCGCATTTTTTTGTATTTTATTTAGAATTTTTAAATTTAAATCGTTTGTTAAATTATTCTCTTTTCTTAAAAAAAAAAAAACACAGAAAAAGAATGCAGCATTTATTTTTATACACTGAATAGAGTAGTAAGTTTGTAACGAAAATTTTAACAGCCAGAAGAAAATATCGGATACCTTAAAATATATATAAATTTAACTTTTTTATTTGACGAGATGTTGGGTAGTCGGGTAGTCGAGAAAGTGTTTTCGTATTTTTAATCAAACTTCTACTTACTTTTTTTATATTTATAATGAACTTTAATGAACCAAATATGTACCATTTTGATCGACCACACTTTTTGCCATTTTTCCCCTACAGACATTATTTCATCAGTGTAAAACTTTTCTGGTTTTTCGGCGAAAAACTGCGACAAGTAATTTTCACAGGCTTCTTTTGAAGCCAAGTTTATTCCATTAAGAGAGTTCTGCATTGATCGAAACATATGGAAATCCGATGGTGCAAGGTCAGGGCTAAATGGTAGATGCATCAAAACTTCTCAGCCAAGCTCTCCCAGTTTTTGCCGAGTCATCAAAGATGTGTGTGATCTAGCATTGTTCTGGTGGATGACGAAGGCCTTTCTGTTGATCAGTTCTTTCCGTTTTTTCGATTGATTGCTTCAATCTCATCACTTGTTAGCATTAAATTTTAGAATCAATTGTTCGACCAGGCTGGAGCATCTAATAGTGGATGATTCTTTTCCAATCCCACCAAACAATCAGCATAACCTTTCGAGGCGTCAACCCTGGCTTTGCGAGCATTTGTTCATCATCACCGCGCTCGGACCATGATCTTTTTCATACATTATTATCGTATTTGATCCACTTTTCGTCTCTTGTTACCATTCGCTTCGGAAATGTTTCGATTTCATTTCGTTTCAGCAAAGAATTGCAGATGTTAATTCGGTCCATTAAATTTTTCAAAGACAATTCATGTGGTACCCAAACATCGAGCTTCTTTTTTTAGCCAGTCTTTTTAAATGGTTCAAAACTGTTTGGTGATGAATGTTAAGTTCCTTAGCCATATCATGCCTGCTTGTCCTGGTAATTTTTTTTTTCCATAATTTCATCGACCTTTTCAACGGTAGGTCGACCAGAGTGAGGTGCATCTTTCATATCGAAATTTCCAGAACGGGAACGAGCAGACCATTGTTGACTGATTAACTGATACAGCAGCGTCTCCCTAAACTTCACAAATTTCATTACTGGCTTGCATGGCATTCTTCCCTGTTTTATACAAATATGGCGAACTTCTTCATTCACTCAGTTTTGAACAGCTGTAACTTTTTTCAACTTCCCCGAACTTAATTTTTTAATTAGGTTAAATTGAGCTTAAAATCTCACCTTGCCAACACTATATTTTATTTAGATTATTATTTTATTATTAGATTTATTTTCATATTAGTGTAAAAACTTAAGTCTATTCCTTTACTTAACGTTGACGGCTTTGAAGTTGAAAGTGTTAATTTCAAATAGTTATCGTCACATAAAGTGTGCGACTTGGCTGTAGTATTAACTGGCGACTCCTAATTGTAGGCAATGATTTATTGTTGAGTTATTTTTTGGTTAATTTTTATAAATGCTGAAGACATGATTCTGTTAACATATTATAGTCACTTCTGAGCTGAAAACGGAATGTACACTGCTGAGAAAAGAGTTTCCAAAGTGAACTTTTAAAAGTACATGTTCATGAATATGTACGTTTTATTATTATTATTTGAGATATCTTTATAGGACATCTTGAACCCCTACCCAAAATGAGAAGCAAACCTTATACACATATTATTCTGTACAGTCTTCTATATTTTTATTTTTTATCTTTTTATTATTGTTTTTTCTGTGCATTTTTATCCATTTCCTCGCTAACTGTTTTGATTTATGCAAATTTTGTCGCTCCATATTTCATTTCTTGTTGTTGCTTGTGAAAATTGGAGTCACAACCCCTTCGAATATCGCACCCGTAGCGCTATTTGCGGAGTGTAAAGCTGCATAACGAGTAAAATGGTATAAAGTAAAAGTGGTGTAGTGTTACAGCATGACAACATAAACAATAAAAAATAAGTACAAAAAAAAAAAAAACAACAAAAAAGTAGAAAAAAATAATAACCTACAATTCAGTGCAACTTTGTTGTACAACAGGCGGCGTAAAAAATTGTAATCATGGAAATAAAGAAAAGAAAACAACGGCAGACGCCATTATCACTATGGCAGAAGCCATTATTTTCAGCTCATAAATTTTAATATACAAATAGACAAACAAATACAATACAAAATATAGGCGAGCATGTTTATGGCGCTTTCCACATATTGGCCTGCTAACCGCCGCTAGCTGCCACCCCTTTCATCAGCGCTTCAGTTTCACTGGCTTTTCCGCTTCCTTGTTTTTTGGTTGTTGTTGCTGTTGTTTATCTGGGCTTCCTTTTTTAAAAGCCAATCTATCCTGCACTAATGCCGCAATGACTTCCTGTGCATTTTGTGCTGGAAGCCCACACTTGCCAGCCATAAATTATGATGTTTTGTGGCATGCTTTTGTTTTGTTGTACTTTAGGCTCGTCGCAGCTGCGAATTTTCAATATGTTGTAGCTAATATTTGCGAAAAAATTTTCATTTTGAATTTTTTGAATTTTTTGCATTGTTTTTATGGTTTTTTATTTTTGCCGTTATGATATATTTAGTTCCGATAACCCATATTTGTGTGCCGGAAATGCGCGGTTCGAACATCGAACAAAGCGTCAAGTATTTATTAGTAGCACAAAGCTGATTTTGAAAGTGAGAACGACTAAAGAAATGAAAGTAATATTGGCATATTGCTACAAGACCAAACTTAAAGTATTATTAATATTAATATGAGGTGTCTCGCATTAGTATTTTAAAGAAATCAAGTCATAAAATGCGTTAATGGGATATAAGAGAGCCGGAGATGGCTAAGAATGTGTAGAGATGTATGACAACTTTTAGAAATTATTAAATATTATGGATGAGTATGTCCAAAGGGTGCTAGACACATGTTAAATTTCGTATCGATGCTTGACAGTTAACATGAAGAAAGCGCAACGAACAAAACGTAGACGAATTCTTCAATTTTTTGTGCCTTTAATAGAAACGAAAATTTTGACACAAAAAAATTGTCTAACAGACCTCTCTTCACTCATCTCAACATGATGGTCTTATCTCTATTAACTGGCGAAGTCCTTCAGACCAATTAGTCTTACTTCTTTCTTAATAAAGTATAGAAAATACCATGGACTCTGAAATAAGGTCGAAGGCGATGAAAACGGCACCTCCGTATGTGAACCATTGTGGTTACAGAGCGGGCAGATCAACCAACACTGATCTGCACCAGCTATCATCGGAGACTCAGAGTTCGCTGGAATGAGGGGAAGCAATATTATGCGCCTTCCTAGACATCGAAGGTGATAACACGTCTCACTTAGCAAGAGCATTGGAAGAAAGGAATGGGGCTGCACAGGTGCGCAGATGAAAAGAGACTGTACTGCGCACCAGAATATTGGAACCAAAGTAGGGGATACCAGAACTCGTCTCGACACTACAAGAGGCCACCCACAGGGTGGAGTGCTACCGCCCCTATTACGGAGTGTTGTCCTGAACGAACTACTTGTTTTGATAACCAACAATGGGATCCGCCATTAACGATATGCGGACGACATTATTGGCATTATTATTAAAGCCAGAAGAAAATTTGACATTAGTCTAAGGGATGGTGCAGTGGTGTTGGACTGAACATCCACCCCTTGAAGACGTCCAACGTCCCTTTTACGAGAAGCAAGTCCCTGCTCGGCCACAGGAACCTAACCCTTGGGTGTAAAAAGCCACTAATATGGTAAAATACCTTGGTCTCACGCTGGATTCGACTCTGTGGTGGAATCAGCATGTTGACCTGACTGTGGTCAAAGCTACTAAAGCACTTATGGTGAGCCTTCGACTAGCTGAGTAACTCTGGAGCTGCAAGCCAAGTTGTACACTATGATCGGGCGACCGATTATCAATAATCGAAAGATTCGCAGGCTTCGGTAGGACCTCAACAATAGAAGTTCGCCTGCATCAGAGTATTGGGCACATATCCGACGGCGGCAGATGAAGTCACTTGAAGTCCGCTCTCGAACTACGGCTTAGGAATAGTACCAACAAGTTGTACACCGACGGCTCGAAAATGTCTATGGGAATTGGTGCAGGAGTCGCAGGATCACCCACTAAACACTCCATTCCTATGGGAAGTATTCCGAGCATATCCTAAGTAGAGGTCTTTGCTTTAAGTCGGTGAATAGAGATAAACCTCCAACGCAACTATAGCAACGAACATGTAGTTATAGTCAGTGACAGCCAAGCGGGACTTAAAGCGATGTCTGCGTATGAGATCAAATCGCCACTGGTGCAGAAATGTATAGAATGGAGGAACATTCTATCGGATCGTTAACAAGCTTACCTTATCTAGGTGACTGGTCACAGAGGTAAAGCCGCGAATGAACTAGCTTCGCAGCATCCACCAACATGGTAGCTCCCGAACCTTTCCTTGCGGTTGGTCCACCATAAAGGAGCTGCTGAGTAAGGATGAAGGAGTAGGTAGTGAGGGTCAATACAACGCCTAGCCATATGGCGTGTTAAGTCGCTTACGGGTGGTTAGAACCATAAAAAGTTTATATGAGATGTGCCTAGCTTATTGTACAAATTGCCAGCTCTGCGACATGAAGCCTGAAACTCCTGAACACCTGCTAATTGACTGCACAGCAGTCTGTAGGATCAAGTTATTGAGTTCAGAAGCCGCTACAATCCTTCTCACGCCTTTGATTGCAGATATAACCAGTCTAATGATTCCATATTATTATAATTAGACTACTATAGTATAACATATACCACAGCTGCCACACAAATTGGCTGAATCAAGCTAAATATCTTTCCAAACCATTTTATGCTATGAGAACTACATCTGCGAGGGTTATTAAAATTTGTTTTAAATACAAAAAATACTAAAAGATTAAACCCAAAACGCGAAGTTTAAGCACATCAAAAAGCACTGAAAATAGGTCCGTTTAAATCCATTACCCGAAAATTCCCATTAGGCAGCAGCACCAAGCAGCAAACACTGCTTTAAAATACCAAATCAAGGCCGACTAAAACTAAATAAACTCTCATATACACAACGAAAGCAACTAAAAAAAGCGACTATGCTAAGTAGCTAGAAAATAAACAAGAAAGAGAGGAGCGAAAACAGTTAGTGAACCAAGGAAAACTTTTGCTTTGAAGCATACAAAATGCGCAAAACTATTCAAAGGATGCAGGCAGTTGGCCAATGCCGGGTTGTTGTTGCTATTGCTGTTGACTACAGTTGGCCTTAAAGTAAGCAAAAAATGCAGGCCAGGCCAAAACGATAGCACACCAGCCAAGGGCCAAGTGTATGAATAAAATCGCTCGACAAATAAAGAAACAAGAAATGTGTGAAACTGAGTTGCAAGCGCCAGCGTCAGCGCCAGCGCCTTCAGCTTCGGCTGCGGCAAGAAGGATAACCCGGTGCTAACAAATCGAGAAGAAATAAAACTGAATAAAGTTGAAAAACTGCAGCAGCAAAACTTTCAGCAAGCAAAAACAACATCAGCTATAGCAATAACAGCAACAACAACAACAAACGAGACAGTAAGTAATAGCCAAATGAAGTGAAATTCGATGAAAGCCAGGACATTTGAGTTATGCGGCACAAAGGCGCATCGGTTTTTCGTCGAAATGTACTCGTACTTATTCGTTTTTTTCTGGTTTTGTTTTTGTAAAGTGCTTGCAAAGCGACGAGCTGCCAGTTAAGATTTCAATGGAGTGGGTAGGATTGGGTAGATTTGCACTCGGCCAGTTAAGCAGTTAGGCAGTTGGTGAAAAAAGCTGCTGCTAAATGCATAAACCATAGATAAAAGTATAGATGTGTATGTATGCCTGGTGGATGTATGAATTGGCTGCCTGCAAATGGCTGTAAGTATGCAAATTTATGCTAAATTGTTTGTAGTGGCAGGCAACCACTTTGTTCAAGGCTTAACTTGCATACGTGTATATGTGTTTATGTGTGGCTGGGTGTGTGTTTATTTATGCATTTGTTTCGAATTAAGTAAGTGTATGTTAATCTGCTGCCGGACTAACGAATTGGCATTTTTGCGTTCATTTTGTTTATGCAGCCGACCGCCATCAATTGGCGTTTGTTTGTTTAGGATAATGGACAATCATGTCACCATTTGCATATTATGCGAGTGCACTCTATAAAATATGCGCCGGTATGTGTGTGTGAATAACACAACATGTCCTGCTAAAACAAGAGCGTCCATCGTTTGAAGAGAGTGCAGCCGAATTACCGTCTATTGGTTGCAGCAGGTATTAGTAGTTAAGGGGTTAGGTGGATTTCGGAGGTACAAAAAAGGTATTTTTGCAATTTTTTTTTGTTTTTGTTTTTTTAATATAAATAATCATATATTTCACAAATATAATATGGCATATCAAAGGTGCATATGTGAATAATGTCTCCTGAAATTTTGATACAAAAACTGTTGAAAATTCAGCCGTTGAGACCTCATTTCCCTGGGTGTCTCACAAAAAAGTTATCTTGCCGTGGACAACATAACTTATTATCTGTTCATTTAAAATTTAAAAACGAAAAAAATCTTCAGAATTTTTACACATTAACCATCATATCAATCATATATTGCTTCTCTTCAAAGTTTGACGAATCGAACATACCACTGGTATAAGTCAAATTGACTGGCATCATCAGATAAAGTCAGCACAACAGCCGGTATTGCATGGAACTCAACTGGATAATCTTGTTGTTGCTTAAATAAATATCTGAATTTCTTGACATGAGAGTAGCGTTGAAATATAACGGGAAATCATAGTGAATCGAACACTACTAGCGGTACATACTCGTAGGGCATTCGATCTCAAACTAAATTATGATATAGTTATTTTAATAACCTTTAATAAATGAGTAGACCCAAATAATTATCTCTTTCCCGAGTCGACTTCATAGTGTAAACATATTTGGGCAACAAATTATTAAGAGAACAATTCTGCTTTAAGGGGGTATTCTGATTTAAAAATTCGAAAAAATCGATTTTTTTTTTTTTTTTGCATATTTTTATAGTATAACCCTTCAAGAAAATATCCCTAAGAGGATTTTTCGAAATTCAAATTATTTTCCGAGTTACAGCTTATTTAGTGATGCGCCGACAGACCGTTTCGCAGCCTTTCTCAAACTTTAAACTCGTTATTCTCATAACTATTTTTCTAGAAACGGTGTGAATCATATCTCAAGTTCTACTTAACCGATTCACATGAAATTTTACACAGAGCTTTCTTATACATTACAGTATCGCACTACGAAAAGCTTTTTTTTCAAAAACGATTCATGGTGCGACAACTACACTTTTACTCTTCACGGATTTTGCATAAATTTTCATTTTAGGTCACGGAAGGGATTTATGTATATCCTGCACACCAGGACAAGCCATTGTTTCATCGGTATCTACTTCGCCGACCTGCAGTTTTTTTTAATTTAATTTCTTTTTCTATATTATTTATGCTTTGTATTCTTAGAATATCAATAAAAAGTATGCAAAAATATGGATAGTCAAAATAATTTTTGATTTTTTTTATCGCATCAAAAAAATACCTAAAATTATTTATGTATAAAAATAAAGTTTATAATATTGTATCCTACCTGCCGCGGTGTACTATTTTCCAGCAAATGTATGGTTTTGTAAACATCAAAACGCTATTGAATTCTATCAGATTTGCCGTATTTGTAAGGCCTTCTGCTTTCTGTCTTCTGATAATTTTACATTTTTATTCTATTTTTATTGATACTTGAACTTTTTTCCGAGTGGTAATCATCCATTAACATGGTTGTATTCCACATTATATGTCGTCTCGTTCACAATTTTGTCATTTAGAAATGAAAGTTTATGGTTTCGGCGTTATTGGTGACTTTTTTTCCTAATGAAGGTGCATTTTTTTAGCCACCTTCGACAGCTCGAAAAGGAACTACCTCTATGCCGCTATGTCTGAACTTGGTATCCCCGCAAGGCTAATACGACTGTGTAAACTGACGTAGAGTTCGGTCAGGATCAAGAAGACTAACAGACTCCCTGTGACTTATTCAACCTACCGGTAGAAAAAAATACGAGCTGCAGAACTAAATAGAGAAGATAAAATCATCTATAAGCGTGTACAGATTTCGGCGTACGCCGATGAGATCGATATCATTAACCCAATTCCCATAAAACCGGTTATACATTACGGGAATTGACCAGGATTTTATTCGGCCAAGGGCTGTACTTTCGAAGATCTAACCTCATTTGGAGCGGTAAGTTTTAGTTTAGTTTAATATCATTGGCCTAAATAACCACGCCGTTAGCTCTGCTTACTTCATACTGGATAAGGAATCGAAGCAAAATGGGTCTTGTAGTAAACGAGGTCAAGATGAAATATTTCCTGTCATCAAACAAATAGTCGTTGCACTCGCGACCATATTACTGTTCATAGTCATAACTTTGAAGTCGTAGATAATTTTGTCTATCTTGGAACCGGTATTAACACAAATAACAATATCAGCCTTGAAATCCCACGCAGAATCACTCTTGCCAGGTAGATCATCATCTCATCATCATCATTAACATTACTGCGAGGAGGCATGGATAAATACGTCATCTGATTAGTTAGCTTTAAGAGTGTTCGAGAGAAAGGTTTTGCGAAAGATTTACGATTCATTGCGCATAACGATGAGCTGTACGAGATATACGGCGATATTGATATGGTTAAGCGAATCAAGACACAGCGACCACGTTGGCTAGGTCGTGTTGTTCTGATGGTAGAGAGCATTACATCTATGAAGGTTTTTGATTCAGTAATCACGTATTTTTTCATAACATTTAATGCGCAAAAAATGGCGCCATCAATAAATTTTTCCAAGGAATACTTTTCTATAATCTCTACTAAATTTTCGACTAGAGCGTTACTCGTTTCACTAAAGCTTTTGACTAAATTAGATAAAAAACTGTTATTAATAAACTTAAGTCCCTTTCATCCTTCGACTAAAACCACTACTACCCTAACAAAACAAAATCAGTTTCAAGCACTGAAGCACAATTAATCGTATAGTTCAACGGCACACATGGTGCTTAGGGGAAAATCTTGCGAACTTAAGGCATCAATTTGTAAATAGTAAGCATTTATATATAAACATAAACACACCTATTGTCTGCATACCAAGTATATGTACACATTTGTCGGCCAAAGTTGAAAAATAATGGGCTTTAAAACGCTCAATTAGCCCAAGCGCAAGGAATTTCAAGTGCCTGCTGCTTTGTGTAAGCCTTTTAAAACTTTTTATGCGAAGCGCAAAGCTAAATAAACAAAAGCGCAAAAAAATTAATCCACATTGTGTCTGATGGAGATAGGGTAAAAAGGCGGCTTCAGCTGTAATGATATGTGACGAAGTTCATTGTCAAGTTAAAAAGTTACAACAACTGGCAGCTAAGCGGTGCAGATAAATAAAAACAACTATTCAAAAGTAAAACAAAAAGATATCATTTTGTACAAATTTATTATTTTTTTTAGCTTTTTTAGTCATTACTAACGCTCGCGTTCCCATACTCGTGCCACAAACTATGCTTGCGGAGCATGAAATTTCTGAGTGCTGCGCGTTTCTATAATCTGTAATTTCATCTTCCCTGCAGGTGTTTACGCGATAACAAGTTCCCGGAAAACGTGACAGCAACGAATAAATAAAGGATATCATACTCGCATATGTTTCTGAATGTGTGAGTAACTATGTACTTAACTGATTCTGTAAACAGCATTGCGCCAGCGAAAAACTACACTGAGTTTAGATAAGCTGGAACTCATTTGTTAGCAGAGCGTTACAAAACTATACAACTATGTATGTTAGCATGTGTAAGTATGCTTGTACATATATGGGTATGTTTGTGTGTGTATTAGTATAGTTTTGTGCTTAAAGGAGCTTCTAATGTTGATACGTTTCTGTGCTTGTATTTATAATCAGCGTATCCGCTGCTAGGTTTTTCTTCCGTTCTCTAACTTCCGCCAACAGCATGGGAAAAACGCAGACTTAGCATCCATTTGATAAGCAAAATAAATGTGCCAAGACATATGTAGCGAATTTCTAAAATATTTTTGCCTCAAGCAGACTTTTAGTTATTCACCATCGTAGTAAATTAGGTATTTGAGAGGACTATTATCTAAATACATATGTATACAATTTTTAAAATGTTATAGATTTGCTATTTCATTTCCGCTTAATTATGCCAGCCTAAGTAATTTATACCAGCTACTGCTCGATTGGTCAAACTACATATAGTATGTCTTTGCTTAAACAACATCCCACATTGTGACAAAGAGCTACCGGAAATTGTAATTAAATTCCCCGGGTAAATAATATTTAAAAAAATATATTTTTTCCAAGTTGATAGGGCTGTCCTTAATTGCTATGTCGAATATGCGCGTGAACTGTTAACCGATTTGTTTACAGCAACTGCTTAAGTGGGTACACCTCAGTAGTGCGTTGCAATTTTTACAATGAATACAAATTTTGAACATAAAATTTGTCTCAAATTTTGTATTTGTAACCGAATTTTGTGTTCTGAAAAATTGCGAATATTGGAAAATGCTTACGCTGCTTCAGTTTTATCAAAAACAAAAAAAAAAAAGAAGTCAACGATTGAAACAAGGCTTTCACAGACCTTTTCAACTGATGAAAATATTAGGTCAAATTATACGAAAAAAGCCATGGTTTTGTGATTTTTTTCCTGACGACACAGGTAAAATTAATTTATCCAACTAATGGTACATTGAAGTATGACATTCGAAAAATGTCTTATCAATTTTTACAAAGAAATATTAATAAATACGGCAATGGCAGCAATTGTCCGGACGGGTCTCGAAGAAAAGTTGAATTGCGGTGCCCCTTATAACTCGTTGCTGGATCATCCGAAATCAAAAAATCAGAGTTCATTCGTTAGATAATAGTTTTCCTCAGGTAACGCTGTAAGGGTTTTTTGACATTCCAATTTTTGAATTTTTTCGAAGACTTTGAAGTGAAAAACACAATTTTCTGGGGAAAACTCAGCTAATTTTTTATTGCGAAATCAAAATTATGAACAAAAACCAAAAAAAAAAAAAAATTCTCCAGCGTTACCTCATAAAATATGTACAGAAATAGTGTTTAAAATTTCAAAAGGATCGGTGCGGTAGTTTTGAAATTATGAGGGGAAGCCACTTTGAAAACGTCAGTTGTGGGAAAAACACGTTTAAAGTTTCACAGCCGCTCACAATCAAATCGGAGGGCGGAGACTTACAAGTGTATATCTCTGTCAATTTGGCTTTAATTGCTCTCAAATTTTCAAAGAATAATTTTAAGATATTGTACATTAATATAAAATAAAAAAAAAAAAAATAAAAAAATGCAAAAAAAAAAAAAAATACCTCACTCCCCCCTTTAAGGTGGTGTTCACTGCTTTTTTTGATATTCTTGGTTTGGGGTATCATGAATTTCTTCCGGAGGGACAAACGATTAATATGGAGTGCTATTTGGCCGTATTGAGGCGTTTGCGTGAGAACCTCCGTCGAAAACAGCCAAAATTGTGGAAGAACAATTCATGGATTTTATACAATGATAATATACCATCGGATCGAACCACGATTGTGCCCAAATTTAAAACCAAAACTGCCATGAGTACCATCGATCAACCACTAAATTCACCGGATTTGGGTCTGTGTGATTTTTTCTTCTTCCCTAAATTGAAATTGGTGCTCTGTGGAGCCTATTTTCAGTTGATCGAAGAGGTTCAAAATTCGTTGAAGGAGCTGAAGACCATGTTGTTGTTGTTGTTGTTGTTAAAGCGGCAGAAATATGCCGAGTTGACAGTCCTTGGCCGGATAAAAATCTGGGTCCGTTCCGGTTACGTAGACCCGACTGTCGTGGGAAAAAGACCATCGCAAAAAGTGCTTATGAAAAGTGTTTGGAGAACTGGAAAAATCGTTGGCATAAGTTTAATACATTTCATGGGGACTACTTTGTAGGCGAAATATTGATGTTTACAAAATCCCCGGTAATTTTTAATCTCTGTGTATACTAGTTGCTGGAATTTAAAAATTCTTCAACCAGTTCACATAGTGTTGCCCCATTTCTTAGTGAATACAAAAAACAAAGATCAACGAGATTCCCTGAAAAAAAAATTATTAAGCGCTATTTGAATCCCAAGCATATAAAGTTGACCTTTTGACGAAACTAATTTACGAAGAACTTTCAACTCTACAAGTTTAATAGCGTACACGTGCGTATTTCGACAGACAGCCATGCATATATGTACTTAAGTACATTTCCTGTGTGTGAAAGTCTCGCTAAACAATTGATGTTTGCACACGTACTGTAATTTGAGACAGAGAAAAAAGTATAATTGCAAACGTGTGAGAGCCTCAATTTTGCCACGCCCCATGACCATTTTCATTTGGCATTTCTAATTTACTTTTTTTTAATTTTTTGTTTAGCTAAATTTCTACCCTTTGCGTTTATTTGCTTTTCCACGTGACTCTCGCTGTTTGCGTACACCTTTTAACTAACTTCAGTTGTTATGTCAATACTTTCTGTGTGTGTAATCCAACTTTTTTCATTTTGGGTTATGCTGTTTGGTGTGACTGATTCAGCAATTTCATTTCCTCTCTTTGATATTCCGGTCTAGACAGGTCCGGCTGACTGTTTGCTGCGTGGCAGCCACTACACTTAACGCTGTAATTTCATTTGAATATTTAACAGGACGCCGTTATGACCGAGTAAGTATTGGGGTGCTGTGAAACATGGGTAACTCAATAGTAATGTCTGCCGTTTTATGTTGGTTGAGTAATGAATTAGAAAATTATAGCAGTTATAATTGTGTTGGGATAAAGGTTTGTTGACCTGTGTGTGTAAGATTTTAGTTTTTTTTTTTTTAATGCTGATAAAAAGTTGTGAAGTGGAATAAGGATGTAATAATCTTTTGAGTTTGCATAAATAATTAATTAAATGCTATTACTAAACATAATTTTTGTGAAATACGAAAGCAGAAACGTCTCAAAGTTGAAAAGTGATGTAGTAGATGGCGCTGAGATCAAAATACTGCTAATATGCTTCTCAAACTTTAATTTCTTTAATTTTTTAGTTGAATCTTATGAGCATATTATGTAGTTAACCACAAACCAATAAAAGACTACAAAACTAGACCGATAAGGACAGCAATAAATACCATATTCTTTCCCGCTATTTTGACATTTATGTTTAGTAAGAATTGCCATTTCATCATGGAAAGGGATACCATCCAACAATGAGTCGAAATTATTAAAATTTACTACCGAAATTCGGAGTCAGTGGCCTCAAAGCGCTTCGCCCCATTTTTGGTAATCATAATCGCCCAGTCAGATCAACAATTGAGCGTCTAGTGGGAAAATTTGAATCCACAGGCGCAGTATAAAATGTTTCTGTGCCGGTGAGATAAAGAAGTGCCCATAGTGTCGAGAATATTGCTGAAGCTAAAAAATCATCTTCAGCGATAAACCTCATTTCTGGCTGAATGGCTTCGTCAATAAGCAAAATATACGTTACTGGTCAGGCAGCAATCCACCACATGTACATGAGTCAACATTGCATCTCGAAAAAATTAGAGTTTATTGCGGTTTATGAGCCGGCGGCGTCATTGGAGCGTACTTCCTGATGATCAAGACCAGCTTTTTACTATGAATGGGAATCGCTACCGTTAATTGATAATCGAATATTTTTGGCCCGAATTGAATGATATGAACTTGGACATTATGTGATTCCAACAGGACGACGCCACAAGCTAGACAGCGATTGTCACAATCGATTTATTGAAAACCAAGTTTGGTGAATGTGTTATCTCACGAAATGGTCCAGTCCTTTGACCGCTTCAGTCGTGCGATTTGACGCCGTTAGACTATTTCGTGTGGGGCTATGTCAAGAAGATTGCTGAACTTCGTACGAATATCGAACGTAAAATTACAGCAGTATCGGCTGATTTATGCCTGAAAATCGTCGAAAATTGGGTTCAGCGTCTGAACTTCTGCAAGTATGCCCAAGGTGACCATGCGAAATAAATCGAGTTCCATATACAATGGCATCGACTTTCACAGGAATAAAGAATTTTACTGATATGCCAAACCAGTTTTGTTTTATTTAAAAAACTTTTGTAGCGCTCTTATTGAAAAACCCGTTATTTTACCGCGGATCTTGAGGTATAGCTATGGTATAAACATATAATATATATAAAATGTTTGCAAATATTGCGTATATTGATCAGTTTAGTTCATTTTGTGTTATTTTTGTATGAAAAAAATTTTACATAAAAAAATTTTAACAAATTTTGAAATTTTTTTCAAGAAATTGAATTCGAAAAAATTCTTTATATTACATTTCTTATATTATATATATATTATTTTATGTATAACCTTTTTAAGCAATTTGGTAAAGGTCTTTTATTTTAAAATTTCAAAAATAAAAGTAAATGATTTCAAACTTACCAAAGAAGTGGTTTAATAAAATATAATATATAGAAATGCATATTCACCTGCAAGGAGAAAAAGAAAACGTTTTAGTTTAGAAAAATGTGTATAATTATAATTTTTGTTAAGTACAAGTACACATAATCAAGACACATAAATACGTATATATAAAAGAACTACCAAAAGTTTTCGCTTAACTTTGGTTTTTATAATAAAAAAAAAATTGGCAAAAAAAGTTGCAAACCGATAAAAAGTCTGCACATAATTAAACACACACATACACGCAGCACTTGCTAGTGAAAACGCGCATTGCTTTCGAAAAAAGGGTTGGCGCTGCTGCGGCATAAGCATTTTATGCGCTTCAATCCACGCATTTGCTATGCTAATCGACTCACTTTAACGCAGAGCACGGTTGCGCTTGTGTGTGTGTGTAACGCATTTATTGTCTGTGCGTTTAAGCGCGTGCTTAGCCACCGTCATCTAGTGGTCGCTTACGCAGCAAACCACTTCACTGCTCACCACTAAATGGATAAATGTTGGCCGTGCCGCATTTGCCGCGCTCACTAATGCCACTTTAGTATTGTTGTCGTTGTTATTGTTTTGTTGCTGTTGTACCTTTCGTCGTTGGCTATTAATTAAAATCGAATTTACACCTAAGTAAGCTGAATTAGTGAAACAGTGCGAACACAAAGACGATTAGCAGCTGAGAGTCAGCGCAATTGATGAAGGGCGGAAGGGGTAAAGGACAAGTGGTGGACGCGGCGGTCGCAGCACTATTATAGCCGTGGAATGGACGGCTTCATTATTGTTACCGCGCCTGAGCAGTTCACGCGTACTAGTAGTTGCGGGTGGAACATGGATGCTGGTGGATAGTGTTGTAGGTGGCGTATGAGTAACATCAGTTGCTCTTTGTAACTACAGGTTATATTAAGTTTGCTACAAAATTTTTAACAATAAATTTTTGAAATATCGATCTCAAATTGTGTTCACATCCTTTTATCACCAAAAGGCTGCATATTTGTTGGAATCATTGATAATGGACCACTTTAGCTTATAGCTGCCAAACAAACCGATCGAACCAAATCAAGTCCTTGTATGGAAAACTTTTTTAATTGACAATATATTTTCACAAAATTTGGCATACGTAATTATCCAAAACGGCGCTCCATTATCCGAAGAAATTTTTCAGATTGGACTTCTATAGCATATACATAGCTGCCATACAATCTGATCGATACAAGTTAAGTTTTTTTTCAATTTTCTTTCTTTAATTAAACTGAAACGCGATTTTTGGGTAAAAAAACATACTTTATGTGGTCTTAACTAAGTGCAAATTAAGGAATACCATTCTGAGTGAAGTAAAAATTTTCGAAGTTAATAATAAATTGTGATTTTTAGGCACACATTTTTCCCATGGTGAGCGAAGTAACTCATTATCTCACCTCCTATTGACAAATAATGTATTTAACCATATTTTTAAAAGCTACTAATTTAAATTAATATCTCATCAATTTCAAAATTTCGCCACCAGCAACATAGTATCTGTCAAAAATTCCATATCTAAGCATTTCACGGCGCAATTCCCTCAAATGCATTTCCCACAGTTCAATAATTTTCCACATTTCCAATGATATTAGCGGCAAATGAAATTTTCATGAGCGTAAATAGCGCAGCACTTGCAAAGGTGTTGAGAACGGTAAGCAAAAGGTACGAAAAAAGTATGAAAAAATTTGAAATAGTTTGCCAGAGTTGGTGGTGCAGCGCCTGAAGCTACGTCATTGCCAATGACAAATTTCAGCTGCAGCAAAATGAAATAAGCCAACAGCGAGCAAATGTACATACAGCTGCCTCTCAAAAGAGTAAGTATACACAAATACAGCTGCTTACATTAAAAGCAGCGTGTATTTACGAGCGCATATGCAGCAGCACGCTCACATATGCATACAAATGACGCACTTGCAACAGGCTGCTTGCTGCTTTGTGCGCAAAGACATGGCAAATGCAGGTAAATAATGGCACATGCATTTGCGTATTTACATGCGTCTGTACAGAGGTTAACATGTGCGTCCGTAAGCAGCTCAGCTTGAGTAGCGTACACCTGGGCGTATGCGTGACATGAAATATAATCTAAATTTAGTATATGTAATGGTATGTGTGTGCTCACCATAAGCTGTCTAAAATTGTAATGGTGACAAAAAAAAATATTGCAAGTTTATGCTTGAATCTCGTTTAAATTTTGGTCTGCAGGTTATTTCAAACCCTTTGAGATGAATAGCGGTAATTTCTTCCGCTTTCCGCTTGGTGCACATGCTATTATCTCTAGATTCTTTGAATCCGTTATTAATTATGATGCCGCTTATCAATCTAAAACAGTCTTAGAACTCATTGCAGTGCAAATCAAGGTCACTGCACTACGCTGAATACGAATATAATCTTTCAATATCCAGGGATTATATGTACAGCTTTTTTGTAATAAGAAACAACAACAAAAACAAACTAACTTCGGTTGCTGGCCGGTTACAGTATTCCTGCATTTCTAAAAGTGTATAAAAAGATCTCTATTGCCATTTTGATCCGTCAGTTTATATGACAGCTATATGCTATATTACTCCGATCTGAAAAATTTCTTTACAGATTGTAACGTTATATATACCCTACATCTGCACCAAATTTTGTGCAGATATCTTATCAAATAAAAAAATTGTCCATATAAGAACTTGATTTTGGTCGATCAGTTTGTATGGCAGCTATATGCTATATTGGTCCGATCTAAACAATTTCTTCTCAGATTGTAGTGTTATCTTAATCAAACATTTTTGCTAATTTTCGTAAAGATAGCTCATCAAATAAACAAATTTTCCATATAAGGACTTAATTTTTATCGGGCAGTTTGTATGACAGCTATATGCTATAGTTGCTTGATAACGATGATTCCGACCAAAAAACAACATCTTGGTGAGAAAAGAACATGTACAAAATTTCAAGTCGATATCTGAAAAACTAAGTTAGTCCATATGTATGTATTAGAGACATACAGATAGGCAGACGAGTTTGGCTGAAATCGCCTCAGCTCATCGAACTGATCATTTACATAAACATTTTAAAAGGTTTCCTACTTATTTCCTTTTGGGTGCTACAAACTTCATGACAAACTTGGTATACCCGCTCACTGTGCGCTGTTGCATGCAATAAAACCTTAAGAGCTCACGGCTACACTTGTTACAGTAATTTGTTGCTATTGCGCTGATAAGGTCGAGCATTACATATTTTCTTTATTTTTTGTGAACTCGATTTTGCACAAATACCAATTTTTCAATGTTGCACATATGCGCTTGCTTTGTGCTACACAAGGTTTGTTGCATTTATTTGCGATTTTTCTAGCATCTTTTCCTCGAGTGCACGCGCTTGAGTCTGTGTGTGTGTGCATCTCAGTAAATTGAAAAATATTTTCCAATATGAAGCGCAAAATTCGATTTCACAATTTTCCAATACACCGCCGTCGTGCAACCAACGAATTGGGCCCACTCAACGCATGTGGCATGATTGATGTTGCACGTGAGCATAGCGTGCGATGCAATGGAGATGTAGAAATTGTATATCGCAGGTTGCTGAGCATAAGTATGCAATGCGAAGGGTGCAAAATGTAAGCATTCGCGACAAAAACGATAATAAAACAACAACAAATGCGCTGCTAGCAGTTGCAGCTGCAAGCGTGTGTCAGATGTTGCCATTTGACAACTCGAAAATGATGTGCCGTCACTATGGCGAATTGCAAATCGAGCAGCCGGGTAACAAAATGCCACGAATCGATTTGCGCAATCATTTATCCCTGCCTGCCAAGTTCTCGCTGCCAATTGCCGAAGTTGTAGCTCAGATTGAACTATTTGCACAAGGCTTTAGCGTTGACTTGTCGCCGCCGTCGTTTTCGTAATCGTTTAGCGACAAGTTAACAATACCGTAAATTGAATTGGCATAACGATTTATGCTTATGCAACGCTGTTATGCTGACAGCCCACCGACAGCTGGCAAATTTTCGTAATGCATGTTACGTATACGCCATAGTGTATGCCCAGTTTCAATTCTCGGTGGTATTGATGTTGATGCTTGCTGTTGCGCTTATTGCTGTTTTTAATATATTTTATTTCGAATTTGAATAAATTTAGCGATTTACTTAGTATTAGGGTGACACCACTTGTGTGAAAATTTTTTTTATTTATTTATTATTATGTTTGAACGTAATTTAATTGTTTGGGCTTAGGGATATTGCTATGTTTATAAATAAGATAACATTTTTGAAGGAATTTAGTCACGAAAAATATATTAAAACACACGACTTTTTATTTATGAATTTTAAGGATTAGTGGTATATGCCATACGCCCGATAGCGGCCTCTTGATTATTCTTTGTCGTGTTTTTAGTCAATAGACCAATTACAATCATGATGAGCTGGACTCAACTCAATTATGTTTAAACAAGAGGGACTACATATGTGATTTGGACAATTGTTAGCGTCATCATGACGCTTTCGCTTTGATATAGAGCTTGGAAATTGTCCAAAATTACTACGCAAATTCAAGTTCTCCGAAAAACTCACAAACTTCAAAATCACCTTCTCAGATGAGACCCATTCTTGGTTTAATGGCTTCGTAAACAAACAAAATTGTCGATATTGCGGTTAGTTAAGCCCTCGTGTAAATCAGGAAACTCAATTGCATCCACAAAAATTCACCGTTTGGTGCTTATTATGGTATGGCGTCATCAACCGATCCTATTTATTTTGAAATGGGGGAGTAAATACCATTCATCAAATGCTGCCCGACTTTTTTACCCGGAATTTGATGAAATCGACGCGGACGATTTTGAATTCCTAGAAGGCTGCGGCGCACAGCCATGTCTTAAGTCTAAACATAGACACATTGCGCGCAACGTTTGGCGGCTCGTTAATTTCAAGAAAATACCCAGTTAAATGCCTGCCAAGGTTATGAAATTAAACGCCTCTAAAGCATTTTGTCTTCTTTACTGTCATATTATATTTTTAAAGCCGAATCAACCAGCAATGCTTGAGGAGCTTGTAGGCAACATTCGCCGCGTTATAGCCGAAAGTTTAGTCGAAATGCCAACGAAAACTGTGGTAAAAGGGAGACATAAACGGGAGAAAATGACGGCCGTGGTTAAATCGCCTCAGTTCGCCATAGCGATGATTTATACAGAACTCTACTTGGTAGGGTTTCCGACATTTCCTTCTAGGTGTTATAAACTTCGTGACAAAATTTATATATTGCTTAAGCTCTCACCTTTTCAACACTTATATTCATGGTATGACACAATGTGATTGATAGGTATAAGACTGCAACCACGTCTATTGACAAAATACGAAAAAAGTTTTTACTTACTACTCAATAGCTTGTTCAAGGTATAATAAAACAATCTAGGTACGCAGTTCTGGTAAAGTTGATCCATATTCAAACTTAAGCCAATAAACTGTTCTGGTCATACTTACTAATCTAACATCGAAAAGGGTCACAGTCTTATTACGAGGTTCTAACTTTCATTTATAGATGTACATATATTTGACGGAGGTAAATACAATATGATTGGAGGTGTAGTATAATCCAGGCGAAGCTTTAGCACATAAGTTTAAATTAAATTCAGGGTTTATTCTCACAGAGTTATATTGCAACATATGATTTCAGTGAAAATTTTGTTCTACTAGCGACCGGAGAAGACCCTTTACTTTCATATTAGAGCTGCGGGGTATAAAAAATTCTAGGGAAATGCTTGAATAATGTCAAAAGGGTAGACAAATAGACCACATACAACATAAAATTCAGCACGTCAAGTTGAGCTGCAAGTCTAGTAGCGAAACGAAATTTCATTCAAGGAAATCTTCATAGAAACTCACAATTTAAATGACGGAACATTTATATTTTTCGAAGTAGAAATCTGCTAATAAAAAGTAGTCATTATTTCACATTTTATGAGGAATTTTCTTGGACAAAATATCAAAAGAGACTATTGGTAGTTATTCCGGTTATATTTACAGATTCATAAGTGTAAGTGTTGTATACTGGTTTAGGCTCGAAAATGGATTATGGAGTTGGTGGGGGAATATACTGTCGAGTGTTAAGCATAGGGCAGCCTTTTAAGTTGCCGGACCACTGCAATATATTTCAAGCTGAGGTTTTTGCTATTGCGACAGCCGCGGAGCTAACTTGTAATGCAGACAATTTCAGAGTCAACGTAGACAGCCAAGAAGCAATCAAAGCAGTAACCCCGTATTGCATATCGGCCAGAAGTGTCTGGAAAGCAGTGGAATGTGTTGTCAGAAGCAAGCAACTTCACTTCTACTGAGTGGTAGGCCACAAAGCCATAAAAAGCAATGAAATAGTGAACGAGATTGTCAAGAATGGTGTACGGCTAACACCTGAAAACTTGATCAATATTGGGGAACCATGTCTACACGACGATCTCGACAGAAGTATGGTAAATAAAATCAAAACACGTCACGAGCTACTGGGTACAAAATTGCAAATGTCATGTGCTAAACGGTAGATCGCAAGGACACAAAGCTCCTATTGGCACTCGAAGAAACTGTAGAAACATAATCGGAATACTAACTGGTCACTATTTGGGTGCGACACAAGCCCGCAGAACGCTGCTGACAGATGGAGAAAACAGCAGGAAATGTCTAGAGCAAGGCATCAGGGAAACAATGGAGCATCTCTAGTGAACTTGTCCCACATTGGAAAGACTAAGCTGTAAGCATGGAGTAGATGTTGATAGTGATGCCGCAGAGTCTGTTACAATTCGCGTCAAATGGAGAATGACTACTTCTCTTGCACTTAGCAACTGAACTCCTTCTGGTATCGCAAATGACCAAAACTGGTGTCTGCTTGGCTCATTGGTTTACCATATTAACCTAAACTTACTTACTGGTTTAGGCAGAACTGCAACTATTAAAAAACAGTCAAGGTCACCTGAGTGGAATTTCCTTTACTCACGTCTTTACTATATATAACTCTTATCAAAGATATACATAAAGATTTCTTAAAAGCGACGTCATTTGCTTGCATTATATATTAATTCTTTTGAATTTGCCACAGTGAGTTGGAGTGCTTTATTATAGTTAAGTCAGAGTTGTGAAATCCCTTAAAATCCCTAAATTATATTCTTATTGTTTAAAAAAATATATATACATACATATATAAGTAAAAAAAGTCTTTTAAAAAAACTTAAATAAACTCTCAATCTACAGCTGACTTGAGTTTTGCTATGAAACTGCAAGCAATCAGTGCTGATACTTTAGCACACACACACATACATAAACGACTATTTCAAATATCAGCATAACTTCGACGTGGAATCTAGTTGCGCTCGAAGAGTAAATCTGTATTGTTTGTGTAATTCTGCTAAACATCTTTCAAACTTTTTCGGGCTCAAGAGCTTGGGTGGAAACTTAAAATTCATATCGCAAAGCAAATGGAAGGCGCAAAAGTTCAACAAGAAGTCGTGCAAAGCTTAAAAGTTTACACATATCATATATTTAGTTAGTAATAATACATTTTGTGTGGGCAGATAACAAACTGCGGCACATGCAACACACACATACATTGCTACAACCAAATACAAACAGCAGAACACATGAACGCATGAAGGCTTTGGGGGAATAAACGCAGGGAGATATTTATAAATTCTTAAGTTGAAAGTATTTCCAAGTAACTATGGCTGGGCGCCTCTGTGAACTCGGTGCCACACAGCCATGTTGCATACGCAAAGTACTTTTAATCTACTTGCAACAAAGTGAGCGGCATTACTTAGACTCCAAGGAATTACGCACACAAACACTCCACTGCAGAGACATTCATATTTATTTGCACTTGTCAGGGTGATCAGGGTGGCAACGAAAAGTTCGAAAAGCAAAACTTAAATGAACCCAAAACTATGCACGAGTCACAGCTCTCTGGTGTCGATGCGGCGCCGCGGCGTTGCGATTCACTGAAATTTGACACAAAAAGTACACGATTATTAACACCAAACACTTGACGCATTTACATGCCACGTGGGTGTACATGCACTCTAACGCACTCACACACACACTCACATACGGACGATTGCGTGCTACAACAGTGAGCAGAAGGGATAAAGCACAAATGCTGACTGGCATTCAGCCACATGGTGGCGGTGTGGCGGTCGCGCGTTGCAGCGGCAGAGCTTGTTAACTGCAACACGACACATACATATGTACATGCAAATAAATGCATAAGAGTTGCAACAAAAACAGCAAAGAACAACGGTAATCAGGCAGAAGCAACAAAATTAACACTTCATATGCTGAGCGGAGGGTGAATTTTTGGTTTTTTTGGCGGACTTCAGTGGCGGGGCTGCCGCGTCTACTATTAGTGTCATTAGGGGTGTTCTGATTTTCGGAATTTTGGGCGAAATAGTAAAAAATGCTGAATGTGGTAGCTTGCCAAGCATATTATTATTATTATTTTTTATTTTATTATCATTAGGGTTGTACAAAATATTATCAAAAAAATTTAAAAAAAATTGCAAAAAATACAATCTGGGGTATAGTAATTAGAACAAGACAATTTTTCTTTGTTTTTTTTAAATTTTTATTAGGGTTGATCAGAATACCACCGAAATTTTATTTTTAAATATTTTTTGCATTACAAATAAAGTAATTGCAGAGAGTAATTGGAATAAATAGTTATTTGTTTGATCCAAATTTGATTTGTTCCAAATATCACCGAAATTTTGTTTAATATTTTTGCATTACAAATAAAATGTGCAGCAGAAAAGTTGTAATAAGCTATTTTTTTTTTGATTTTGATTTTTTATTAGGGTTGTATAAAATATGACCAAACAACTAAAAAAATTGCATTAGAAATAAAACTTCCCGCATAGATTTAAAAATAATAAGTATTTCTCTTGTGAAAAATTGTGAAATTGAATTTAAAAAAAATATCTTCCTAAAATTTTTTTGAATAAGATTCAAAAATTGTCTTAGAAGGCTACGATAAAATTATTCTACAACAATTTCACCATATTGTACAATCGAGATTTTATGACATTAAAAAATAATAATTAATTGTATGTTATTCCACACACTTTAGAGCAACCCTAATGTACATCTTAACTGCTGATGCCACCACAGCTACTGCTACATATCCACACTTATCGCTAACCAACACGCTTTGCTTTTCAGCACGCGCGTTATGAACTCACAGCCGAACAACAACTGTCGGTTGGTTTCGTAATTGGCGCTTTGACGCTTGGTAGCTGGCTGCTCGTGGCTAGTGGCTAGTGGCTGGTGGTTGGTGGCTGGCTGTCTGCCAACCATAAAATGTTGTTGCCAACAACAAATGCATGTAACGACTAGCAGCCACCAGCCACCAGCCAGTCAGTCACAGCGGCAATAAGCAAATGTTACTACTCCAACGCCGCGCTTTACTTTGCAGACGCAGACGGAGAGACGCGCGACTGGGGAGCCATAGAATTGTGTAGCGCATAGCGTTTAGGGACCCTTGTTTTTGGGGGCGCGAGCAAATTGATGTTGTGGGAGCACATGCAGGGGTTGCACGTTGCAAGTGTACAAATACGAATACATACATGTGTGGTACAGTGTGTGTACATACATAATTATATGAGTGTGTGTTGGCGTAATTGCTAAGTTCGCATAATTAATGTGAGAATGTTGTGGATTTTACAAATGAGCGTGAGGAGCTTTAGATGATTTTGGAGATTTAGATGAAAATTTTTGCAAAATTTTGAAGAAAACTTAAATTGAAAATATGATTGTATACATGAAATTTAAAAAATCGGACTTTATTTAAAAAAATAAAAGTTATCAAAAAATAAGATTTGTCAGGCGTTCCTGGCCGTATACTTTATAAATAATATAATAGAGGCTTTGATTCATAGTACAGTGATTTCAAAATATTTTTGGAGTTGGGTTGCCACATGTTTGTTATTTTTAATTTCTAAATCAATTAAATTCATTAGACAATATGTTACACTCTGTATAAGCTAAAAGAGTTTAATAACAATAATAGAAAAAATGCCAGCAAAGAGTTGCCACCTGTTAATAATGTTCTACATGTTTGTTAAATTAGACATTTATTTTATACTGTCCAACAGGTTTCTTAGTGCTCAAAGTTGTATTGAGAAGTACGAGGTGGAAACATCGGGGAACTTTCTTTTCCGTGGTCCAGCCTCTTTAAGATGGAGGCTAAAACATCTCAAAGCGCTTTGACGATCCCTAAGGGACTTATAATCCAGTTTTAGGAGTTTTGTCATCACAGCGGACCGGCGTTCTAAGTTGTCCTTACCTGAGATCCTTCTATGAATCGACTTCTTAACCTAACTTAACCTAACCGAGACATAGCTAGATTTCTGCCAGACATATATAGCAGTAGTATATCGATAAGGCTTAACCATAAGTACTAAATAAAGACGTAACAGGTGATCCAAGTAGATATACTTTTTTCAAAAGCCATTTTAGAAATTAATAGACCACGTCCAAGCAACATAGCTTCAAGTTCTTGAACAGTTCCAAGAAGATCCAACATTTTCGTGCCAAATTTTGTTCAGCGATGAACATCGATGATATCACATCGTTAGACTGTTTCCTGTGGAGATATGTAAAGTCTAAAGTCTATGCGACTTCGATTCTGGCCTTGGAGCAAAACATCACACGTGTCATTCAGTTACCAGTCGAAATGCTCGAAAGAATCATCAAAAATTGAACTCCACGGATGGATCATCTGAGACGTATGTGTGGCCAACATTTGAAAGAGATAATCTTCAAAAAATTAATGCCAAAGAATGCTCTTTCGAATGATAATAAACACTCCCCATTAAATTTGAAGTTTCTGTGTATTTTTCATTAAAAAAGTAGGGAACATCGAAATAGATTTGCTTTTATAATAAAAATAAGGTGACATTATATTTATTTCGAAAATTCTTTATTTATACTTCCAAATAAATTTCATCCCCTTCAAAGTAATCCCCTCCCGATGCAATGCACTTATGCCAACGGATTTTCCAATCTTCGAAACACTGGTTGTAGTCACTTTCCGGGACGGCCTTCAGTTCCGTCTTCGCTGCGGCTTGAATCTCCTCTATCGTATAAAAACGGTGTTCTCGGAGCGGTCTTTTGAGCTTGGTGAACAGTCAGAAATCACACGGCGAATACCGGTGAATACCGTGGTTGCGGAACGATATGGGTTGAGTTTTTGGCGAAATGATCACGAATTACGAGGGCAGTATGGGGTGGTGCATTATCGTGGTGTAAAAACCAATAATTGTCTTTCCACAATTCCGGCCTTTCTAGGCGAATAGCGTTACGCAAACGACGCATAACGTTCAAATAATATTCCTTGTTGACTGTTTGACCGGTTGGAAGGAATTCATAATGCACAACACCACGATAATCGAAGAAAACAGTCAACATGACCTTGATTTTTGAGCGACTTTGGTGCGATTTTTTCGATCTCGGCTCTCTTTTGGCACGATATTCGCTCGATTGATCGGTTGTTTCGGGGTCGTAAGCATAGATCCAAGTCTCATCGTCAGTTATAATGCGCTTCATGACACCCTAGTAGTCGGAAAGCATCGCTTCGCACACTTCAACGCGACGCCTTTTTTCCAAAAAAATCAATGTTTTCGGTACCAGTCGAGATTTGACGCGCTTGAGGCCAAAAATGGTATTGGCTGAGCCTTTGGATATGCCAACTTCATCAGCAAGGTCTCTAATTGTTAATCGAGGATTTTTCAACACCAAATCTTTGATTTGTTGAACGTGAGCTTCGTCGGTTGAGGTTGATGGTCGCCCTGGACGCTCTTCGTCTTCGACACGTTCACGGCCGGCTTGGAACTCACTATACCACTTGTAAACATTTTTTTTAGACATAGCCTCATCACCAAAGGCTTTCTGCACCATCCTCAACGTATCCGCAGCAGAAAATTGATTCCGTAAACAAAATTTAATGCAAATTCTTTGCTCAACAAATTTCGACATCGCAAAAAACGAAAAACTCACTTTTAGTAGCTCACAAAACGACACGTATCTCAAACACTAATGAATATTTTGACACGAAATTTGACATAAGTGTGACTGACAGTACTACCAACCTAAAAAAAAAAAGAATTTTCCTAATCATTCGACGCTCGCAGTTTAAATTCAAATGTCCCCTTTTTTTTTGGGCACAGTAGTATATCTGACGCAAAAAAAAAGTTTCAGCTTGAAACTTGAATTAAAGTAATCTGCACCGATCAGAGTTTACACCTTTATTTTCTTTTATATGATAATATAAATTAAGAGGGGATTGGTGAGTAATGGATCACCACAAAATTCATTAAAAATATAACCAAAAGTTAGTAAAGCAATACCAAAGTTTAAAATATCTTTAAGCCTGAAGGAGTTCTAATTGAATTTTCGACACTTACTATAAATCCGCCGATAAGTGATTTACTGCACAACTGAATGGAATATGCCATTCAAAGTGCTCAAACTCCAAACAAATTCGATTAGTTCACAGACGCGCATTGAATCATAAATGCGAAACTGCTAATGAACTCAAGAGAAATCATAAAGAATAAAGTAAAAAAAAAACTAAAATGTAGTATAATAAACTTCACACACACACACACACACAATTGACAATCCATCACACGCACTTGTCAGCATGAATAAGTACAAAGTCAACAAAGACATGCAAACGACGCGAAGGAAGCAAGAAGAAAACGCTAAGCGGAAGATTGAAATATGAAGCAGAGCGTAAAGCGTGGAAACGGAAGGAATGGCAACCCGAGCCGAGATGAGTAGTCAAATATAATGCAATAAAACAAGAATGTCACAAAATAAAGAAGATGTTAGAGCTGCAATTCGCTAAGGGGGTGCGGTGGATAGGCGACGGGACGTGTGTTGGGCGTTGTTTACACACCAAAAATGTGGCTGCGATTGAAATTCCGCGTTCATCACAAAAGTAATGCGGCGGCAAGCAATTTATGACACCCAAGGACAGGCAGCGAAAGCAGAAAGCGGTTGAGTGAAGGAAGGAAGTGGGTGCAGGAAGTGGAGCGCAATGGCATTTCAAAGCAATAGAGCGCACGCAGGGAATGCGGTTGGCGCAAAAATGTAAACAAAAGCTAAACAAACAGCTGCCGGAGCAACCATAAAAGCAAGCGCTGACGCTTTAAATTTCGCGCGGAGCGAAAGAGTGCTTTAATGGAAAAGTAAATAAATAAATAGAGAAAGAAAGGAAAAACGAAAATATAAAAATTTCATTGTGAATAAAAGTTAGGGGCAACCCTCAAAGGCCTAGTTGAAGTAGAAATAGAAAGCATGGATTGCACTCGATGAAAGGCAGAGTTATAAACCGGTATTTTTGTTGTTACTTATTGAATAGCAAACAGGGAAAAATATAAAAAAAATATACACATTTTGTATACTCGTATATGTAATACTCACAGTACAAAAAATTGCAAATAAAACAGAGCAGGGGCTATAACTCCTTATAAGTAAACAATTCAGCACACACACACAGCCACAAACACCTTGTAATCAACCATCCTCGCCTTCACAGTGTTCGCAGCAATGTGCCGCGCCACGATTCGCGCGGCACGTCGAACGCGGTGTCGCATAAAAGCACGTGACCTGCATTTGTATGCAAATCGCACGCGAGACACCACGACATGGCTTCGCGATGGCCCAAGGCGCTGTTATGCCAAAGCCAAAGCATACTTTGCGCCAGCCGGTGCACCCCGCCCCGCCCCCCGAACGGACACAATGGCGAAGTGTCAAAAGTTGAGCGTGAGTATGCGCGAGTGCTTCGATTGCAGCCATTTTGGCGCGACAGTTGTCATGAAGCGACCGAAAAGTGGCCAAGTAAGTATAAAATACTGACTGAAGTGCACAGGCGACCGAAGTGGCGTGAAGTGTAGTGCCTTGCGGATGCAATGATGAGGCCATTTAAACCGAATTCAACGCCACCAACACCAGTCCGAGCACCGAAACGGGCGATGTCGACATGGAGTATGGCACATAAAAGCAGCGGGAGTGCCTCGTAAGTACTCGTAAAGCCGCGCTGCGTGTTGATGCCGTTGTATGTGAGGAGAGGCTAAAAGCACACAATACTTACACGTACTACTTTTTCTGTGCGCAACAAAAACAAAAAACGCAAAAACCTGAAAAAAAAATTGATTGCTGCAGGTATTACCGGAAGTCACCGCGACGGGGCGTATGAGTAACAGCTTTAGTGCGGCCATAAATGTGAGCCCCGGCGAATGGGCAGTAATGACTTGAAGTGCAGCAAACGTTTGCACGGTAAGCGCGCTTGTCGGACAATCAGCAATGAAAGGAGTTTTAAGATTTTTTCCGCCTTTATTTTATTTTCCTGTGTTCGTGTGGTAATATTAAACCGGGTGCTAAGTAGCGGGTATCAGTGCGAGATATGAAAGTTATTTGGTGGCTCAAAAGTCATTACGTGTACTTGTAGTAAATGTGGCATCGCGTATCACGGTGGGTTAAAATTTATGCTTTTTAATTTGGCATAAAAGCATGGCATGAATTACAAAGTGTATGGCTTTGTAAGGCGCTTCGTTGGTATGCTCAGCAGTTTATGAAAACTTTTTCAAAGACGGCAGGTCGAAAAAAAATTTAAGAGGGAGTCTAGAGCTATGAGCCATTTATTTTTTCAAGCAGTCAGCAGGCTGTTGGCTCTTAGACTTCGAAATTATTAAAATTAATACCGAAATTCGAAGTCAGTAGCGTCAACTTTAAGACTGCTGTCGTGTTGAGGATATTGCTGCCGCTAGCGCATCAATTGAGGAGTACCCAAATCAGTCGTTTCGGCGAATTTTGCAAAAAGATCTTGGCCTACATCCTTACAAGATCAAATTGACGCAAGAACTGAAGAAGCTTGACCACCAGAATCGTCGTGTGCGTGAATTGGCTGAGAAACTTGAAAATGATCCGAATTTTAATCGAAAAATCAGCGGATCTTTGGCTGAATGGCTTCGTCAAGCAAAGTATGCGTTATTGATCAGGCAGCAATCCACACGTACTCCATGAGTCACCATTGAGTCCCAAAAACTTTACTTCTTCAGTGAGGATCAAGACTGTGAATATGCATCGCTGCCGTTCAAAGGACTTGGACATTATGTGACTCCAACACGACAGCATTCATACGAATACGATTTATGCTCGAAACCCGTCGAAAATTGGAATCAGCATCTGGACTTTTGCAACCTGTTATATAGAATGTATATGTGTTTGATTATATTCTCTGAAAATTTTAATTTGAAATTATTTATATTTTCAGATTTTTCCAATTTTTTTTTTTTCAAATTTCCACACAGTCTTCCTTGAAATATTTGTCAAGCAAAAGTCGACGACATTTTTTGCAATAATTTTGATTTTTTAGCCACTCTGAAGTATAAAAATTTTCAAATTTTTTTATTTTTTTTTTTTTTGGAAAGTCGCCATTTTGACTTGACCTTTCACCACTACTTCTAGTCATGTAATGCAATAAGTTTCCGTTGTTTTTGATTTCAGATAATTTTAAAGCCAAAAAGTCTTCCTAATCCGCAGCTACCTTCGTTTGGAGGCCGTGCTATTATTGTTGTTGTTGTAGGGACACAATTCTGCCGATTTGACAGGCTTTGACTGGATAAAAAATACGGCTCAGTTTCGGTTACGTAGACCCAACTGTTATAAGAACGCAGATCCTCTTGTAGATCGGCTACGGAATGAAGGGAATCCAAAATTTGTTAAAATGAATCCCCGATTATTAAAGTAAATTTTGTGAAATTACATTATTTTTATTAAATAAAATGCCTCTCAAAAAACTAGTCAAAAAACTTTTTTTGGCTTGCTCGTGTTTAATTCTTTCAGAAGTTCAAAGAAGGCTTGAGATTTTTGGTTTCATTCACCTTAGCAATTTTATAATGAGCTCAAAAGACCTCGACGATATAAAGATTTTTTCATTTTAGAAATTATGACATTATATACAAAGGTCTTAAGTATTTGAAAGTAGCTTTCGCAGTAATTTTTCTTATAATAATATTAATATACATACTTATATTAAGAGCTTCGTCTTCAATAATAGTGTACAAAAACTCAAAAATATTATAATTTAGAGTGACCTCCTGCAACATGATTAATTTTGATTAACAACCAGAAGTAAGTCATAATTTTCTGCAAGCAAATAATAAATTACTACCGCCTCCCAACACAAAAAATAGTTATTTAAAGTCAAGCCCCAGCACCAAACAAAAAAAAAAGAAAATAAATAGTCAGAAATACAAGCACGTGAAAAGCGCATTAAGCAACCTACCAGCCGCTAAATACACACCGCAAATATCAAATTTATTTCGGGTCCGAAAAGCAACATAAATGAGAAAGCACAAAATAAATTGCGGCTAAGGCAGCTCATTACTTTTTTCGGTATTCAAACTTTTTTTGCATAAAAGCCTAAGAAGTTTTCTGGCTCACAGTATACACGCTGCCGCAATTTATGTATATGTATGTGTTTATAAAATATTTAATATACAGAATTTGTAGTTTTTGTGCATTAGACCTTGAGAGAGCGACATAGCTGCGCTTGTGTTAGAGGACAAGGATAATAATATCAATGTGGCACTTAGCCTTCGCACAGCTGCCGAAGACACGAAAAACGCCAGCAGCTATGAGACATTTAATATGCTGACCGCGAAAAAACTGCTAGAACTTGAGCAAGAAGCAAAATAAAAAATAAAGAAATATATTGAAAGGAAATGAGAGAAAAAATGTGTAGATGCAGCAAGGATATGAAAGACATTTGTATTGGAAGCTAAACTGAAAGTAAAACTATGGGAGTACTCGAATAAAAAGTATTTAATATAGTTTGCAGCTTTGAGTTTGTTTTATCGACTTGTTGTTTTTTGCTGAGGATAGTTCAGCCATATGTTTAAAGAAACCAAGCACAAGTTTAAAATAAATATGGTTTAATTAGATCGAAAAAATCCTCAGAATTCCGAGAGGTTATAATTCCGGACTAGTTTACAACAAGCTGTTAATAAGGTTCTGAACTCTGCTTCTTTGTTATGAAGAATCCAGAAGAGGCTGGCAAAGGGTTATGTATCTGAAGGGTATCGAGTAACTACATACGAGTATAACGCTATCAGAATCAATTTGAAGAAGAATTTAATATTCACAACTCAGAAATTAGATGTGTTCAGGAGGCAGAGGATGCAATTAATACCAAAGTAGACCTATCAGCAATTTTCTAGTTAAGTAAGCTAGTTATGACAATGAAATTTCTTGGGTAGGTAGACATATGTATTACAAATTGAAACATTGACAAAAAATTTGATTTTGAAAATTTCAAAGATTTGACTCTTTTATAGTTAGTGTGCGATATGTACGTAAGAGACGTAAAACCATTTTAAAAATTACTTAAAAACTCTAAATATACACGACAAGATTTTATTCAGGTTACCACACTTAGCAAGCGTTTTTGTGCCTTCCTTAACTAACGCGGGCTGCTCCGATAAGGGCTTAGCGATCTGAAAGTCAAGACAATTTTTTCGCTTCTCACCAACAACTAATACTATATTTTTTCTGGCAAAGAATTACCATTTTCAACTTCTTTTAGAAAAAATAATTAAGAATATATGCTGAAAATTTTCTAATATTTGGTGTGTGACTTTGCTAAGATAGCCCAAATGAGCCCAAATGTAGGCAATGCTATCATAGATGTGCTAGTAGGAAGCCAAAAAGGTTTTTTCGTATTTTGTCAGTAGATGTCGTTGCAGTCGTATATCTACAGTGCGACCCACCACATTGTGTCATACCATGTAGTGTTGGAAAGGTGAGATTTTAAGCCTCATTTAACCAAAAAAATTAAATTCAGGGAAGTTGAAAAAAATTACATCTGTTCAAAAATGAGTAAAAATAATAGAGAAATTCGCTTTTTTTTTGTTTTTTTTTTTGACACCCCTTTTCGTAGACCAGGTCACATATTTTGAATTTTTTGTATATTTTTGGATAAAAAAGTAAAGAATGCCACACAAGCCACCAGAGAAATTTATGAAGTGTACGGTGACGATGCTCTATCGATTAAACACAATAATGGTTTCCGTTTTGAAAATTTCGAAATTTCGATTTACATTGATGGAATAATGTCTCTAGCGGAAAAATGGCAAAAAGTGGTAGACCAAAATGGTACATATTTGTTCATTTATTTATTATTACATATAAATATAAAAAAATATAAGTTTAAATTTTATTAAAAATACGAAAAGACTTTTTCGACTATCGTATATTTGGTGTCTGTCTTTGCTAAAATAGCCCAAATGTAGGCAATAGTTAGTTCAGTTATGGCATTATAGGTACTTGAGAGTACATAATGATTAAAAAGGAAAAGAAAAGGGAAGAATATTCAAGTAAACTCCCAGTTGACTTAATAAAATTGTGTATTAAATCATAAAGGTCCCTTCTTACGTAATAGAAAAAACTGTGTCGGATTTTGTCAACGGACTGCTTAGAAACCAACTCATTCTCCAAACACACGCCTTTTTATTTTCATATTAAATTGCACCAGAACTTTAATACTTTGTCTAAGTATTGACAAATCGACACCCAAACGGCTCAGCGCACGTTCAATATTGGCTTTTACATCACTCTTCTTCGGTGGTTCTCCGTTATTTAGTGGTATTCGCTGAAAAATTAAATTACGACGTGCTTTTGGTTGCGCAGTATACAACAAAATACCTGAAATACAACAATATATGTGTTTAACGTCAACAACAAGCAGCACCTGCTTCTGCAACATGCTCCCTTCTCGCCCCTTTGCCACCCATGCTTAAGCACCAATTCAGTACCTAATCGTCTATGCGTCGCGTAACCTTTCTACTGATTTTCTATTGCTCGCTTTTGTTAGACTTAAGCTCGTTGCACGCCAAAACAACCAGCGCAGCGCAGCCAAGCAAGGGCCAGCAGCAGCAAAAAAGTAGCTCATACTTCACGTTAACGTCATGGCGCTCACCCGCCCATTATTGTTTTCCTGAGTGGAAAATTGCAATTTCCGTAAACTAATTTTTTGCCACTGCGCGCATTTTCGCCATCGTCATCGCCATCGCCGTCGCCATCGCCTTCGCCGTTCGCTGTAGTTTTTCTTAAACAGTGGAAATTTTCACGCGCTTCGCATTCAGCGCATAGCTGCAAGCCAAGCGCCCCTCGCCTAGTTGGGTATGGTGAGGGTGCTGTTGTACGAGTGTGTGTGTGTGTGTGCCGCTGTGAAGCACAAGTGGACTCTAGCAGCAGCTGGCAGACACTCAACCGGACTCTAGGGTTTTACTTTGAAAATAAATGATTATTTGCGCCTTAAAGGCTGCTTTGTTTTTTGCACATTGTTTTCGTTGGTTAACTGTTGCTGGCGCTGCCATTGAGCATGCTGCCAGATTGTTCGCATGAAATCGCGCCAGCGCCTTAATCAGCCACAGCGCGGGGTAGTGTGGAGATGCCCGTGATGGCGTGAACGGCGCTGTGTTTGTTTGGTTGAGTGCAGCAAAACGCTTTGGTTGAAATCCGCGCTCATCGCAAATTTGCATTTCTTTGTTTCGCAAATTGTTTTCGGTTGTTAATGAATTCATTTGCCGTAATTAATCTATTTGGCATTGCTGGCTGGTTGAGTGGGATGTGAGTGGTTGGAGAAATGCTCAAACGTGTAGTTGCTACTAGATGAAGTAGGAAAGGAAGTGCGATGAGCGTTTCAATTGTGAATGGTAAGCGGGCTGCTGTTATTTTAGTGAATTATTAAAGGCAGAAATAAAGGCTTAATAGCTGCATTGGAATGTCTGAACATTTAGTGGTCATATGTAATGGAAAATTCTGTTATAGTCGCTAGTAGCTTGTATACGGGAGACTATACAGCTTTGCTTTATAAAAGAGGCGTGTTAAAAAAAGTTAATAAAATGTCTTTCTCGAGGGGTCATATTCAGTTTCAAGTCTGAAAACGTGTTGTTTTGTGATTTTTTTTTTTTTTTTGGAAGAACATTTTCATTGATAAATACAAAAAAATAATCTTCAAATACAGCAGTTAATAATCCTAATAAACGGCAATTCATGTTGAACAATCTTGGATGCCCTTAATCCTGTAGACGGTCAGTAGGCGCAACTCTCGCCGTTCCCACCATAGGGTCTACATAACTGTAACGGACCTGGGGTATTAACTCGCCAAGGACTGTCACCTTATCAGAATTCTGCTGCTACAACAACAATATTAACTCTCAAAAAATGTCTGCCGATAGTGAAGATTTTTATCTCAAATTCGATTTAAAAAAAATATGATTACTAAAGATGAATACAGGTAGTATTCGAAGGACTAATAAAAATTTACTCAGAGTAGGTTAAAAAACCATAATTGTTACAAATACTCTCTTTTTACGATAATAACATGAGAAATATATCTAAGAAGCTATTTGAACTTCAAGTCAAACGGTTCAGCGGTTTCGGATAAATTTTCGCCAGCAGCTCTGGAACATAACATATCTCTGAAACCATTTCCCAGAACAACTTCAAATTTTCTGAGAATATTTGCAAACATACCTATGTATATGTTTATAAATATGTATATAAATAGTTCACCTCAATGAGTTTAGAACTGGCTTAGCAAAAGACAGAGGTCTTGTTCATAAGTACTAGAAAAGTGGAGGAAAGTACATCTTTCACCTTAGGGGAGTGTGAGATTCATTCACACCCACAACTAAAGTAGTAAGTAAGTCAAGGCTCAACGTCTTAACAAGAATGACAGCAAATAAAGGCTATGTACGTTCCAGCAGGCGATTTCTAATATGGATCCAGCCCCTAGGCATTAAAGTATATGCCAGACAAATAAGTACAGTGTACAGGCTGTCGGCACTAGGAGTTATCAGTTTTTTCCTAACAATATCAAGTGACGCTGCTGAAGTAATTGCCAGTATAAAGTCCATTGACATCCATGGTGACGAATACGATTATCAGAGACGTTGATAGGAACCAAAAGAGAAGAGAGAGCCAGAAGCTTAACAATATGGCAGCAGTGGTGGCGACACCTTATTCAAAGCATGGTGCTTAGTGATTTTACTTAACTACTTAACCCAAGTACTTAGTGGACATGGGAGCTTTAGAAGCTACCGGCATAGATTCCAGCACGACATTAGTCCGAATTTTCCAACGTGTTCAGAGTGTTTTACAAGAGAAAAACTTAAAACTACACTTGGTGATAGTTTTAATATAGAAAATTTGTGCCGTCAGTCCACTGAGAACTGGAAAGCAGTCAGCGAAGCGGCAGCCTTAATCAGCAGAGTAGGGGCCTGCCAATCAGTGCCATAGATGAGATTAAAATGCCTTATCACTTCCACCAAGTTATACTTAATCAGGTAGTTCCGTGGGAGAGTCTGGATATGGGAATAAGTTAGGTTTAGCGGATTAAAGTTCCGCATTTCGGATTTTGTTGCTCGATATACAATACCAGGTCATACCTAAAAAATTTAATTTTTTGAAAATCAAAAGTGAAATCCCTTAAATAATGACTTTTGGTCCAAAAATTAAATTTTTTTTTGACACATGTTAGGAATCCAGGTTGAGATTCATCTTCAATTGTAATAAATTTCCAACTAACTTTGCACTAACGGCATAATTAAACAAAATTTTCCGCTTAAAAGTGACACGAGTAGAGAAACCCAAAAGTATAAGAAACTGCCATGTCTGTCGCGGACTTAAGTAGGACAAGTACACGCGCCTGCAACGCCATAGATTAAGCATTTTGTAACCAAAAACGAGCGCTTTTGTAACTTTTCTACCGATTTTATGCGAAATTCTGTCCACTGCACGCGCTTACAACGAGTTTACTGCTTTAACATAAAAATTACTTGCCACCAGGCGAGTCTCCTGGGCGTTACACAACCGACGAAGATAAGAAATGCAATCATAATTTTAATATTTTAATGTGCTTTCGTCGTCGTTTGTTCGCCAATTCAAGTGCTGCTTAAAGTATAATGTCCTTGACGATGTTGCCAATAAGTAATTTCACTATCACAAGCAGCAGCAGCAGCGGCAGCAGCTATTACTATTTGCCACAATGGTGGAGCACTTACTTCTGAGCACACACTGGAAGCAGAAATTATAGCTAATGTATGCACACACCTACACACATACATATACCACATGCATTGGTACTGCAGATATATGAAAGGCACTACACACATTGTGGAAGAAAAACAAAAAACAAAGCAACAAAGTAAGAGCGAGTGGCCAGAGATAAAGTTGCCACAGCACATGCCGCACAATAAGCAGGCGGCTGTTGTCATTGTTGCGACAATTTGCAGCATTCACTGCAGCCCAATACATTCAGCACTCGCCACTCAACGCTTTCAGTATTCACTGTCACAGCCAATTTTGCGAAAACAAACGAAAGTGGCGTAGATTTTTGCAAGGAACTTGCGTCAATTCACACAATCCTATGAGTGGTATAATTTCGAAAATGAATAGACAGCCGCACAATGAGTGAGAATCGACGGCAATAATGTCAATGCTAATGGCTGCGACAATATTTGGGTACCACATGGTATTTTGCCGCATATAAAAGTTTAGCTGTGGGCGAAAATCAGTCCAAAGTTGAACTAGTTGTCAAGTGTATCAATATATATGAATTTCTTACTTATTTAAATTGCAGTTTTAATTTGTCTAGCATTGTTAATGCTTTGAATGTAAACTAGTCCGTAACTAGTGTCAAACGGAACTAGAAAGAGAACTAGTAGAAAATATTCAATTCGTGGAGAATTTCTTACACCTAGTAATTTACTTAACATTATTAATGCTTTGAGTGTTAACTAGTCAGAAACTAGAATCAAACTGAACTAGTTACACAAGACGCTGAAAAAGAACCATTAAAAAGTTCATGGAAAATTTATTGGCCTTAAATTATTTATCATTATTAATACTTTGAGTATTAACTAGTCAGAAACCAGTATCAAACCGAACTAGTTACACAAGACGCTGAAAGAGAATTAGTATAAAGCATAAATTAAAATCATAGAAAAATTCTAAGTCTTATTGACGTTTCGGCAATAAAACTAGTTAGCAACTGGTTCCAATTCGAACTATTTAAAAAGTGATACTAAAATGGTCTTAGATACAAATTTTTCAAAGGAATTTAGCGGGATATTAGGCTCAAATTACGACGAATTTTATAGCTTTAGTCAATACCTTACAAACTAGTTAGCAACTGGTTCCAATTTGAACTATTTAAAATGTTATACTAAAATGGTCTCAGATAAAAACTTTTTCAAAGGAATTTAGCTGAACATTAGGCTCAAATTACCACGAATTTTATAGCTTTAGCCAATACCTTACAAATGCAATTAAAGAACAAGTTATAGGTTGGTCCATAAGAAAAATTCCAGCAAATAGCTTGAAAATAAACCACTTTTGGACTAGTACTAAATTAACTAACCCATCAAAAAGTCACGGAAACATTTTTTGACTTGATTACCCTTTCGAACGGCCGAAAGCAAGCCTTGCCTACAGTAGCTTGCAATTTACAGACTCTCCTGTGCTGTGCAAGGACCAAGTGCGGCTGCTTTGTAAATACATATGTATGTATGCAACATCGCTTTGTGTGCACTATAAGATGCTATCATGCAGATGTAGAGTGAAAATGGTGGAAACCAAATTTGAAAAATGGCCTAAATGCGGCAAGGGATGGTGAACACCATCTGCGGCTACACAATTTCAACTGCGACTTGCAACACTTGCAATAACTGAGTGTTGTTGGCGTCAATGGCAACTGTCAGTGGTGATGTGGTCTACTTTGAGTCGCTGCTAGCACCCAACACTCGTAACAAAGATAAGTTGGAGAGTGCAGTTTGATAATCGAAAATTCAGCAGACACTTTGAGTGCATTTCGGTAGGAGTCGGTGATGGTAACCGTCCGATATGAACTGCTGATAAGATGTCATGGGTGAGTGCCACTTAAATTGCGAAGCGAGATTAATGGTGAGATTAACTATTAAATGGCAATGGCGATGGCGCTGGATTAAAGTGGGCAACAATAGTGTAGACTACAAAGATTGCAATCAGTCTATCTAATAGCAAGCTAAACTGGCTATTTTCAGTCAACTATTTGCACCCCCAAACAGTTTTAAAAGCTACGCCCCCCACAAAGCTGTCTCTCAGCTCATTTCAACAACTATTTTTGGTTTGATTTCCTGTCGCCAACTTCTCTGCATTTTTTGCTGCTTCGCTTGTGCCAACTTGTGTCCTTTGTCGCAGTATCCTATATCTCTGGCGTTTAGCATATTTTTTGTTTGTGTCACATCCGTTTAAAATTAGCTGGAAGTAGACACTCAAATAGCAATTTCACGTGCTCCCTTTTGCGCATCGTTTCTGGATGAGATCTGATATTAAGTTTTTCCGCGAATAAATTTCTTTGTAGTTAACAGAGCTGCCTTTGGTGTCTCTTCTGTTGCCTGCTTTCACTCCACTTGGCTTTAACTGTTTGTGAACATTCGTTTGGTATAGGTGAGCGCGTGATAACTTTTTTGGGGGGTAAATTGATGCCTTTGATGGCACTAAATTTAGTAGTTGGAACATATAATGATATTGGTAGGAGATTTTCACAATTTTTTTTGGTTGTCAAAAGACAGATACACCTTGGGTTTGCTATATACATAAACTTAGAGTTCAAGCGCAGAATAAAATTTTGCCAACTGGTGCTACTTTGGCATCGGCAGGCAATTGAGAAGCAGATTCCCTTGTTGACGAACAATTAATTATCATTTACTTCCGATTATGCAGTGCAGGAACATAGTAGTAGCTTGTTCCTGATTCAACTGATTAATTGTCCAAATACTTCGAAGGCAACACTATAACTGTGGCTGCACAGAAGTTATAATACCCTTCGAAGGTGCATTTTTTCTTGCAAACAGGGTATAAAATTATTCTTATGTCAATTTTGAGCGGTCAGTTCAGATGAAGCTAGAGCTTGAGAATATTGGAAAACAGACTTCGGTAATAATTTTTTGTCCTGAGCAAATGTGTTTGCTTGGTTCAAATTATTCGGAGAGGGTCTCTTTGACGCCGAATCACGTCCAGGACGGCCATCAACATTAACTGATGATCAACACGTTAATAAAATAAAGAAATTGGTGCTTAAAAATCGACGATAAATAGTCAGAGATCTTATTGGCGTCGTTAGAATATCGGAAGGATTAGTGAAAACCATTTTGAAAGGTCATTTGGGCCTCAGAAAAGTGAAAGCACGATTGACTCCAAAATAACTAATTTTTGTCGAAAAAGATCGTCGCGTTAATGTCTGTGAAATAATGCGTTCCGACTACCAGAGTGTCGTTCAACGTATTATTACTTGTGATGAGTCTTGGCTTTACGCTCTCGACCCAAAAACAGACGTGGCAAAGATGAACCGAAGCCGAAAAAACCACGTCAAAACTAGTCAAAAATTAAGGTTTTGATGACAGTTTTCCTCGATTGTCGAAGTGCGGTGCACAAGGAATACTAATTGAGAATTATGCGTCGTTTGCGCAAAGCTATTCGTAAAAAGAGGACGGAATTATGAACCGACAACTCTTGGCTTTTTCTCCCCGATAATGCACGGCCGCATACTGCTATTGATTCTTCGTGAGTTTTTCGCCGAATTTTGAAAAAAAAAATTGTACCGCAACCACCGTATTCGGATGATTTAGCTCCGTGTGACTTCTTTCTATTCAGAAAACTCAAACGACTTCTCTGAGGATATCTTTTTGAGTCAGTTGAAGACATTAAATGGACTATACCAGTGTAACCCATGAAAAATTAGGCGATTTTCGTGAATTTTTTTAAAAGAAAGTACTCGATTGGATGTTTCGAAGTTCTTTGAACATAAAAAGGTATTTTTCAGCTATATTTGAAGATTTCTTTTTCACAAAAATATTGAAAAATAACGAAGCCAGTTCACCAACTGCTAAATGAGTAGCTGAAGCAAGTAAATTCAAAAAGTTTAAGGTATTCCCTAGACAAAGTCCTACGATTTTTGAAAAATATAAGGTCTTTCGCAAAATAAACAGGACTTAAAAAAACAACAACAAAAAATTAATATTTTTCAAAAGTTATATTTTCTTATTAAAATGAGTGTTTAAGGTCATTTTTCGGAATGCTCTTGAGAATATTGGTCGTCGCCTTTTGGATAGCTGAAATGTCCTGAAACCAGTGTCCTTTCATAGGAAAATGAAGTTTTCAAAATATGTAGGTAAAAATCACAGGGTGCCAGATCAGGTGAGTAGCGTGAGTGATTAATGGTTAATATGGAGTTTTTTGTCAAAAAATCAGTGACAAGCGTCGACCGATGACACGGCGCATTATCGTGCAACAGGCGCCAGGACCCTGCCTCACGGTATTGTGGTCAAGTACGACGAATGCGTGACAAAAGGCGCTTCATAACACCAAGGTAAAACACAGCATTAATCGTTTGGCCAGGTGGGACGAACTCTCGGTGTACAATACCCTCGGAATCGTAAAAACAAATCAGTATTGTCTTTATTTTTGACTTCTGAAGACGACTTTTTCTGATCGTCACAGAGGTCCTCACGACATTCTTGGAATCGCTTAAACCACTCACGCATATTACTACGGGATAGGCACTGATCATCATAAACTTTTTTCATCATTTGAAATGTTTCAGTAAACGTTTTCCCAAGTTTAAAACAAAATTTAATATTTGCTCTTTGTTAAAAATGCATTTTACGATCGATGACCAGAAGCTGCTGTCACTTTTTGATCGATAACGTCGATTGTAGTTATCCAATGTGAAAGGTGGCGCCACCAGAAACAGTTATATTTTAAAAGTTATGTTTTTTTTTGCGACAGACCTTGTATGTCGTTTTTTATTGCTAAACTAACAATTTTCAGTCAACCAAAAAGATCATAGGTCATTGTATAAATATACTCAAGAATACTCAATATGAAAATATGAACTGCTATCAAAATAAACAACAAAGAATCTATTTTTTGACAGTGTCACACTGGTATAGCCCCTCAAATGTGAATTGTTTGACTGTTCTGAGGATTGGAAAAATTGTTGGCACAAGTGTATTGGTGCCAAAAGAGATTACTTTGAGGCGGACGACATAGATTTTGAAGAATATATCAAGAATTTTAAAATTATGAACAAAGTCTTATTATTTTTTGCTCAGAATAGTAGTTCGCGTATATGCAGACAGACAGCGCGTCAGCTGCGCATAGTTTATTAATTTCTGCGTACTACAAACATAATATGCACATATACATATGTTTAAGGCATAAAAATATCAGCTACAACTTCTTTAACACAATTGAAATTGAATAATTATTTGAAAATAATTTTCCGAAAGCCAAAACACTGTCAAAGAAAAACTTAAAAAAATTGTTTCAGCAGAATTTTCTATTTCGCGTTAAAAAAATAATATTGCGCTCCTCGCTTGTAACTGCAGCCACTAACTTGAGGACTCCCCTCCGTAGGCCACATTCAACTAATTGCAAGCTGCAAACTCAAACTTTAACAGCACTCATTCAGTCATTCACTCAGCCAGCGATTCATTCATACGCGCATTCGAGCAAACAAACAGGCAGACATACATGCATACATGCAAATGTATAAACATACTAACAAACGAGCAAAGCAATACAGCGAGGGGAACGGAAGGCACGATAAGCAGGCATTCGAGGATTTTCCGAAACTTCCGCCAACCGAGGCAATTTATGCATGACACACATACATGCAAATAGCAGAGTGTGTGCTGTTGTTTGGATTTTGAATGAATGATAGACGTACCTCACACACGCATACAAATTACATACTTGCAACAACACATCGACAGCTTTTGTTTATGCCAACACCCCCGGTCCGCAGCGCCTAAGTGTGCATTCATTGTTGCCACTGTTGCCATTGTGGCAATTGTTGTACTTGTTGTTGCTGCCATGTATTATGATGAGTGTGTGTTGTGGCTGCTGTTGTTGTTGTTGTTGCTGCTGTTCGCTGTTGATATAATAGTGATTGCAAGTGCTCCACTTATGCACTTCACAGAGTAAGTATTTGCTGGCTGCTCTCACAAATGCAAATTACCAGCACCACCGGGAGATGGTGGGGTGTGGGAGTTGCACGATAGCGTTGCAAGGGAAACCGAAAGTCATTGTTGGCGCCGTCAGACTAGGCGCGCGTCAACAACAACTGGGGCAGCAGCCGCAGCCGCTGCCGCATGGCATTTGCTACAAATATGGCGAATGCATAATGCATGAGGAGGAATTAAAGTGAAATTTCTCGCCGCATTTAAGCTTCACTGTTGAGGCGCACACACACACGCGCATGCAAACACGTAACGTAGAGTGCTAGTTGCTTGTGGCTGAAATGTGCTTAAGTGTGGGTGTGTGTGTGTGTGTGTGTTTCGGTGTTTCATATTTGATATTGGCAAGCATTTGTGCCACATTTGCATTTTAAGGCACAGACTCACAGTTGGGCGCCCCAACTCACACACATATGCACTTTAGCCCTCCATGCCTTCATTATAAATGCTTCTATTCTTATACACACACACACACGCGCACACGCATGCATTTATATGCAAATATTTATGGCTCAATTTCTTTGCTTTTACATGTGTGTGAGTATGAGTGTGTGTATGTTGGCTCCTCAGCAATCATTAATTATTTTGGAGAATTTCATTTAATTGCCCTCAAAATAATTTTGCTCACTTGCACTTTGCCCCCGACTGAGCTCAACCGATTTGTGGGCAAGTGGTTGGCAAGTTGACATTATTTTGACCTTAGAATAACGGATTTGTCTGACGTAAATAACAGCTTTAGACACTTGAAGGTTAATTAGGTGTACATTGTTGATCTCTAATTTCCAAATCCAAGGCAAGAAGATAAGTTTATATTACATATGTATATTATATTATGCATTTATATTATATATAGTACATATATTTGTATGTATGGGTAAAATTGCACTAATCACATTTTAATACAATAAGAAATAGCGTTAACTTGCCACAATACCATTTACAAATACAAGAGTTTCCCCTTTTCCACAATAGTCTACCTAACCGGGACGAACCCGAAAGTTATCGGAATGTGAAAGTGAGCCGAAAGTTACCCCAAAGTAGCCCAAAAGTAACCAGAAAGTTACCCGAAAGGTACCCAAAAGTAACTCGAAAGTCAACTCAGCAGAAAACAGTCCAGAGGTAGTTTCGAAAAATAGTGTAACTGTTATAATATTTAAGATTAGATGTTCATATATTTCAATAAACTTCAAAATATTTTATAAATGCAGATACTGTACTAGCTCCAAAAAGAATTTGTTTAAAAAAAAATCAAGTGGCAACACCTAAAGTTTTTTTATGTATATTAACGTTCATAAATATGAAACCACTTTTTAAATCTAAAATAAATAAATATTAAGAAAACCAAATTAAGGGTGGCAACACTATCACAACATAGCATCGTATAAAAAATAAGTTTAAGTCTTTACATTAATATACCCAAATCTTTTACATCTAAAAGGTGGAAATTCTAAAAATGTTTGAATAAAATAAATAAGTGGCAACTCTCAAATTTTTTTAAATTTTTTTTTTTAATTTTATAATCCCATTTATAAATATGAAAACATTTTTTGTTTTCTAAATTAAATTAATGAATCTTTAAAAAACCAAATGAATGGTGGCAACCCTGTCACAATATTGCAATATATATAATATTTTAGGTCTATATTTTACTATGCTACTAAATATTCTGTATCTAGTATGTAGTATTTCCAAATAGAGATATGTTAAAAAATTTAATAAAGTGGCAACTCCGCAAATTGGCAACTCTTAAAGATATTTTAAATGCTTTTTATTTTGTAAGCACGTTTATAAACATGAAAACATTTTTTTTAATTAAAATAATAATTCTTTAGAAGATCAAATGAATGGTGGCAACCCTGTCCCAATATTGTAACATATAGAATATTTAAGATCTACATATATTTTAATATACTAGTAAATATTTGGATCTAAGATGTATTATTTCTAAATACAGATATGTTAAAAGACTAAATGAAGTGGCAACTCCGCAAATCATTTTTTAAATGCGTATTTATGTATATGCTTAAATACGAAAATTTCTGTAACTCTATTTTGAGTTCTTAAATCAATATATATTTAGTTAATTAATTGTGGTCAAAAAGTAAAGGTGGCAACCATGTCACGAGATTTACATAGCTAAAATAAAAATATTTTAATTCACTAAAAGAAATTTCGATACAAACTGTAGTTGTTATAAAATAAGATATTTTACAAAAAAAAAAAAATCAAGTGGCAACTCTGTAAAGTTTTTAATACAAATATATGTAAATATATTTTAAATTTTAAATGAATAGTTACTTAGATATTTAAGAGTGACCAAAAAATTTCTGGTGGCAACCCCGTTAGAATAGACCATATAATAAAAAATCTATATTCTAATAATTATTTTATATCAATACAGTACCAATTCCTAAAAATAAATAAAAAAACATTCTGGTGGCAACTCCGCAAGCAATTTTATAAATTTTATATTTATTATTAATTAATATTAAAGATAATAAAGGAAGCCTTTGTAAATTCTTAAATGAGTAGAGGTAAAGATAATAAATTGTTTTTAAAAAAATTATTAGTGGCAACCATGTCGCAACATATTAAGAAAATATATAGTTAAAAAAACGCATATACATATGTATGTATTATATCTCTGCTGTTCTGACCAAAAAACTTAAAAAAAATAAAACCAGCGGCAACTCTGAAAAAAATTGTAGATATTTTAATATTGCTAATTCTTTTTTAAACTCAGATGGGCAACTCTCACTGAAATTCTGAGAACAAAAATATTCAAAATTTTTGTTAATGCTTATTCCTTTTTAAACTCAAGTGAACACCTTTCACTGATAAATTTATAATAAATATATATTTTCATTAAAAAAAAAACAAGTGGCAACTCTAAAAAAATATTCGTATAATTTTTTATTAATTCTAATTCTTTTTTAAGACTCAAGTGAGCAGCTGTTACTGATAAAAATATAAAAAATAAATATTCATATAAAAAAAACAAAAACAAGTGGCAACTGTGAAAAAAAAATCATATAATTAAACTCAAGTGGGAAACTCCTACTGACAAAAATATAAAAATACATATTCATAATTTTTATTTTTTGAATAAAAAATACATCGCGCCCTTAAGTGCCACCGATAATCGCAGGGGCACATAATTGCTAGCAAATTTGCTCATTTGAAATATCTCATGCAATTTGCGACAAACGAAGACTCAACTAAAATGAGATGATAATGGAGTTTTAATTGCTTTTGGCTTGTAAAAGATAATTGCTGGCATTGCATGCAATTATGTTTGCTGGCACACACCCACGCCTACGTCACCGCAAGCTCACATGCAGAGTCAATTTGCATAGCACTTCATAAATATGCACTCAATGCCTATAGTATGGTTATGTGAGTGTGTGTGGCTGCAGAGGATAACTGTAAAAAAGCATGCAAATGGCATGGAAAGCCGGCGTCTGCTTAACAACATTAATTCACCACACAAATCATAGCGAATCGGTGATTTATGTGAGCAGCAAATGCACAAATAGCAAATACATACACACACACAAGAGTATGCCGATGCAACCAAACACATAGATATACACATGTAGATCGTCACATGACTAGTTAGAAGCTTCTACTTTGTGGCGAGCGCTTTGCCTGCAAACTTGTTGTTGTTATAGCTATTGTTGCTTGTGTTGTTATGACAATGACAAGCGTAGCTGCATGTTGTTGGCAGTAAATCTGTAGGTGCTTGTCCACTTCCTCGAGGCATTTGATTGCAGAGGCAATAGTGAAAGGACAGTAAAGCACACCATTTGTTGCCGGAACTGTATGTGTCTGGTAAAGATGCATTTCCCTGCAGCAAAGCAGTGAAGGTACGAATCATACAAGGAACTAACAATAGTACCATGAACCCGTCAAAATTAAAATTATACAAGGTGGGTTCTAAAGTAAACAGGCCTTTTTGAATCTAAGGCCCCCTGGTGGCGCCATCTATGTATATGTCGAGCTTCGAGCAATACCCATGAAAGGAAAGCGTTAGGCAGTCGTAGAGGCCATTCAAAAGGCTAGCACTGACATATTGGCGGCCACACCGGAGAACGAGGTAAAACAGTCGTTCGACATGTTTTTAGACCGTGCAAAAGCAAAAGGAGACTACTTTGAAAAAAAAAAAAATGATTTTTTTTATTTAATTTTTGATAAAATGCTTCCCGCTCTTATGACATTTCTCTTCATTAAGGCTTGCCATTTCATCACGTAGAGATATATGATCCAACAACGAGTCGAAATTATTGTATTTACTATCGAAATTCGGAGTCAGTGGCCTCAACTTTAAGAGCGATAATCGTCATAATCGTTCTGTCAGATCAACAATTAAGCGCCTAGTGGAAAAACTTGAGCCCACAGGAGCAGCACAAAATGTTTTCGTGCCAGTGAGACAAAGAAGTTCCCGAAGTGTAGAGAATATTGCTGCCGATAGCGCATGAATTGAGGAAGACCCAAATCAGTTAAAAACGTTTTTAACTGTTAGCCATCTCTGTAACATCATTGTGGCGAATTTTTCGAAAAGATCTTGGCCTACATCCTTCCAAGATCAAATCGATGCAAGAACTGAAGCCGCTTGATCACCAGAATCGTCGTATGTTCGTGAATCGGGCTGAGCAACAAGTTGAAAATAAACCAGATTTTCATCTAAAAATCATCTTCAGCGATGAGGCTCAATGGCTTCGTTAATAAGCAAAATATGCGTTATTGGTCAGACAGCAATACACACGTACTCCATGAGTAATCATTGCATCGCGAAAAAAATACGGTTTGGTGCGGTTTATAGGTATTGGGCCGTACTTTTTCTGTAATGATCAAGACCGACACGTTGCTATGGATGGGAATCGCTACCGTTCATTGACAACCGAATAGTTTTGGCTCGAATTGGATCATATGGTCTTGGACAATATGTGGTTCCAACAAGACGGCGCCACAAGCCACACAGCGAATGTCACAAGCGATTTATTGAAACCCAAGTTTGGTGAACGATATCACAAAATGTCCCAGTCAATTGGCAGCCCCTGTCGTGCGATTTGACGCCTATAGACTATATCCTGTGAGGCTACGTCAAGTCTATGGTCTATGCCAACAAGCTAGCGACGATTGATGAACTTCGTGCGAATATCTAACGTGAAGTTGCAGCAGTATCGGCCGATTTGTGCTTGAAAACTGTCGAAAATTGGGCCAGGACCTCTCTAAGCGTGTCCTTGGTGGCTATAATCGTACTCCATACATAATGGCATCTAATGTGCTTTCACAAAATTGAAAAAAAAAAACTTTTTTAAATTTGCTCTGAGGGCGTTCTCACGAAGAAAAACAATGACAAACCTTCAAGAGTGTCACAAATACCCGCAGCTTTCTACAATCTTCATTCAACATTTTGTATCGATAAAACGTATCAAGCAACTGCTCCCAAAACCACTAGTACCGCTTTTATATCTCACTAACCATTTTTCCGCTGGGTTCACGTGTAAAGCAATTTGTACTTTTGTGTACTTTCTGAATTACCCTTGTCGTGACTCAACTGCAATACACCGACTGCACTGTCAATTGACGGGGCGTTCGCCATTTTAGCGTCACACTAATTGATATGAAATGAGCTGCTGCTGCTTGTGGCGGTGCATCTATATGCTCGCTAACTGCTTGTCATTCGCTGTGTGGTTTATTTGCGAATCGTTTAGATTTCCCATTTTCATTTATGCACACAGTATTCACACATGCAAACATAGTCATACACAAACGTATATTGACAAAGCCACCTACAACCAGCACATACATGCATTGAGCGCGCATTTCCGCTTCCCGTACCTGCAGCTTCAGCCTTTCGCTGATAGCATTAGCGCAATTGTCACTCATTTATTCAAGAGCCAAAATGGCGCAGCGAAGTATTTTACAATCGTTCATTGTTGGAACAGCCCATGGTCCCATTAAAAGTGCGGCGCTGCTGCTGTGATCCGAAATGGGTTTAGCCGCAATATTGTTTTGCCTGTAGCCACAGCGCGAGCTAATAACAAACGGTGTTGCCCAGTCGCAGTCCGCTGCTCTGACTTAATTGCCGTGCAAGTTTTGGGCATGGTAAAGTTTATAAATAATGTAACATTAGCTGAGATTTGCCTCGAGCATTTGCGGTTTTGTGTTTTTTCGCACTGATTTGTGCAGTTGACAGCCCGAGGCTGAATTTATAATTGCACTGCATTTGAGTTATGAAGGTATGCTGAGTTTGTAGGCAAATTGGAAATGAGAATTTAAAAGGGACATTAACGTAAAAAACCTTTGCTGTTAAAAAACGTTCAATGACTTTATGAAACTGCTTCTATGGAACGCTCATTTCTTATTATATAGTATAGCGTTTTCGCTTTAAGCTTTTTAGAAAATATGTCAATGAGACAGACTAGAATTCGCTTACTTTACATAGAAGTTTCTTATCTCATGAAGATTTTGGAATATCTAAGCTATTCAAGGAAGACTCGACGTCGAGAAGCTGCGATCACAACAGACAGTCGAACGGTTTTCAACTCGTCTTGCACTCAAGGACGGCATTTCAAGCTGCTTACTTACGTACAGATGCAAAAGAAACCATTGGTTTTCGGAAAGTGCAAAATAACAGCTGGTATAACACCAGGGACGGCAAACATGATATCTCAACCAATGATGACGGAACAGACGTTCCATTGCGACCAAGAAGATGTTCCAATAGCAATCACCCGGCTGAAGACCAACAATGCGGCGGGGGCCGATGGATTGCCGGCCGAGCTATTCAAACACGGCGCTGACGATTGATAAGGAGCATGCATCAGCTTCTTTGTAAAATATGGTAGGACAAAATCATGCCCAACGATTGGAATTTAAGTGTGCTCTGCCCAATTCATTGAAAGGGAGACTCCATAATCTGCGCCAACTACCGTGGGATAAGTCTCCTCATTTACGCACATAAGGAAAAGAAAATTGACACCCAACACCTCTTCGTCGATATCAAAACTGCTTTTGAGAGGACGAAAAATTAGTGCCTTTATGCCGCGATGTCTGAATTTGGTATCCCCGCAAAGCTAATACGGATGTACAAACTGAAGTTAAGCAATGCCAAAAGCTCCATAAGGATCGGGAAGGAGCTCTCCGATACCAAACGAGGTTTCAGACAAGGCGACTCTTTTTGAAATTTGAGATAACTTTAGGCACCGCCGAACTTATTTCGGAGAAGGAATTTTTATATATAGCCTACAGTAGCAAGGAAATCCAAATTTTTTACAAATTAATCACCGACTGTTAAAGTACTATACGTTAAATTCCGTAAATTTTAATTATTTTGTATTTTTTATTAAATAAATTATAAAATCTCAAAAAAGGGTCCTTATATGGATCAGAGGGTTATCATTTGAGACAACGGTTGAGCGATAAGACAATACGTCAATACAAACAATTAAAAATTATTAATTTTCTGAAGCTAAATATTAGATTGGAATACTAAATCAAAAAAAAAAAAAAAAAAAAATAGTAATAACAATAATAATCAATTAAAATTTAAATTTATACTCACAAGTTTGTTGAAAACTGAAAATGATAAACGTGGTATTGATTTATTGAAGAACTTACCTGTAAAAGAAGAAAAATTAATAAATATTAAATAAAAGAATTTAATAGAAAGTATTTGACAAATTTTTTAAAACCTTAATTTGTATTAAAGTTACACTCTCGTCTATTTGAAATATTGCTATTTCTCTTTCAATTAGGCTTTTGGCTACACAACCACATTCAAAAAGTCTTACTTTTGAGCAGAAAATGTAGTCACGCCTATTAAAAACACATGTCTCGTACTAAACTTATTGCTGCGGCGCCACAACTAGCTAAATCCTTAATTGCACAACTTTGTTTTAGCTGGAATTGAATGAGTTTGAGCCTGTGAATGTGTTGCGGCAGGCATAAGTGAGTCAAATGTAATTAGAATTACAGCTAGAGATACACACATGTGTGTATGTGTTAGTACAAACGAGAGTTTCCGCATACAAACGTCTAGTATAAGCTTATGTGTGGGTTCTATTTACCAAACGGTGATGTACGCTAGTTGAAATCTGCCACAGAAGCAATGTGGGCCTAAAACTCAACGGTTAGTCAGCTATATTTTTTCATATAAGCAGTTGAAATTATTTTTTTGACTTTAAAACTTTGCGTACTTTTGTACCCAGAACTCTGAGTGAAATTTATTTTTATTTATTTATTTATTTATTTAAAAGAGAAACAATTATAAATAATTACCTCACTTACGAGCTAAAGCACTGGCTGCCAGGGCCTTCGGCTTAAGTATACATTAAGTTCTAGGTGGTTATGACAGTATATGAGAACATGATCGTTTAAAGAAGAAGAAATAATGATATATACTGTGTATTCAACTTTTAGGATATCTATTTATAAGATCTTAAGGATAGTGGTTATACTTATGTATTTTTATATATTTAATTTAGAGAGTGCTACAAATTTTGCAATTAGGTTAATACTACGGTCATTTGTCGTTTTGAGATAGTCAGATGGTTTAGTGTTATTGAACAAAGAAAGTCGTATCTGTTGCAGGTCTGGGCAGTTGTCGAGGATGTGCATCACGTTAAAGTCGGAGGATCCACAATGCGGGCAGTTTGGTTTGGTAGAGCCATTCAAGAGATGCGCATGTGTTGCAAGTGTGTGACCAATTCGCAGGCGGGTAAATGTTGCTATATTCCTAGTAGGACAGCTAGTGCTGTAATATGGTTTCGACCCAGTAGGGTTACAGTCTTTGTAATGGTGTTTGTAATCTCTCCACTCACTTGAAAAGGTGTTACTAATAGATTGTTTTATAAGCTTACGTATATCTTTGTCGGTGAAGTGTTCAGATATATACAGAGGCTCACAACAGGCTGCCTTCGCTCTTCTATCTGCAGTTTCATTTCCACGGATCCCTATGTGGGCAGGTACCCACATTATTTTGATTACATTGCTATGCTGCATAATAATGTTACGGATTTTTTGGATCATTGGTATGCAATTTGATTGGTTAAAAATAGCATCGATGGCGGATTTGCTATCGGTACAAATGACCGTTTTCTTTCCATTCCGGGAGGCAAAAAGTACCGCTTCAAGTATTGCAGCTGCTTCGGCTGTGAATACCGAGCAGTACGGTGGCAGAGAATATACAGCAATGGTGGAACCTAGCTTATTTGTCACAGCAAACGCAGTACCTGTGTCGGATTTAGATCCGTCTGTATACACAACTTCCCAAGTTTTATTGTAATGCTCTAAGGCTTTGTTATGGAGTTGTTGGTATTCGTTGTTGCTTGTAGACTGTTTGCGGTGTTGTTCTGAAGTGGTAATAAGTGATGTTATAAGTGAAGAGTAGGTTGGGGATATTGCTGTTTCAACCAGAGATGGAGTTGCGACTATGTTAAGTTTTTTCGCAATAGATAGGCAACGTGATATCGTAGATGGCTTGCGGCTTACATTAGTGTGTTTTAAAGCTGTTCTAACCTGTGTAAGCAGCAATTCGTTTCTGGTCTGAAATATCTTTGGAATGAGCACCATCGTGTTACATGCGGTTCTTTGCGCAATATTTGGTAGTCCAGCTTCCGGTAAAATGGCTTTTATTGGCGAAGTAGGAAAGGCTCGAATACTCCTTCTAGCTGCTGCGTGGTATGGTGGGAGAATAAGTTTGATATGTGTTTTAGCACAGTGCCCGTATATCGAGAGTCCATGGTCAATCTTAGATAACAATAAGGCTTTTGTTACATTAACAATTGTGTTTGAGTGACATAAGCTATATTTAGAAGACAAAAATTTTATGATATTAAGTCTAGATAATAAGCTTAATCTAACAGACTTACAATGTTCTTTGTATGACAAAGTCTTATCAAATATTAGGCCTAGTATTTTTAAAGTGTTAGTGTGTGGGATTTGGATGTTAAACATGTAAAGGGAGGGAAAGGAGCAATTGTGCTTTCTGCAGATATGAAAGCTGGAGGATTTGCTTGCTGAAATATTGGCACCAGACCTTTCTGACCATTTATTAATATCATTTAGAATTTTTAAAAATATATGCTTAACTTGTTGCAGATCTTTGATTTTTGTGAAAATTACGACATCGTCTGCATAAGCGAAATGTTCGACCCTTGGATTTGAAGAGATTATAGAACTAACTTTGTTAAACGCTATGATGAAAAGAGTTACTGAAAGGGGGAACCTTGGGGTATGCCGTTGTAGAGATTATATATTCGAGATTGGTGTCTGTTGGCGCAGACAACAAACTTGCGATTACATAAAAAGATTTTACAATATTGTAAATTTTGGTGCCAATTTTCCAACGCTTTAGTTCGTTGAGCACTATATGTGCTCCAACCCTATCAAAAGCCTTCTCAAAGTCCAAGCTTAATATGGAAACGTGGTTGCGAGTTGCTAAGGCCGTAGAGGCAAAATGCTCGAAGAATAGGAGTGGATCAATAACTCCTAATCCTTTTTGAAATCCAAATTGGTTAGGGCTTATAAGGTCATCTGCTCTAGCATACCACATGATTCGTGTAGAAATTATTTTTTCTAAAACTTTGGACATGCAGGGGAGGAGGGATATGGGTCTATAATTTTCTATGTGGGAAGTGGGTTTGTTAGGCTTTGGGACGGGTAAGATTGTGGCTATTTTCCACTGTTGGGGATATATTCCGGAGTTGAGAATTTTGTTGTAGAGGTTAACGAGTCTACTTTTAATGGGGTTAGGGATGTTTTTTAGGATGGGGTAGGATATTTTGTCAGCGCCTGGTGTTTTTCCTGCTAGTGCCGAAATTGTGATGTCATATTCGCTTGTGGTAATATCGGCCTCAATCAAGAGAGCTTTTGGGGAGGGTGAAGGGTTATTATAGGGTTCAGTAATGACTTGATTTTTTAGTGAGTTGAAACTGGTGTGGAAAAAGGAATTTTCGGAAAGAGATGACCATGTTTGTGCAAATTTTTCTGCGATATCTTGGGGTGAGTATAAAGGCCCTTGGTCTGTGTGAATATGCGATAAACCAAAACGTTTATTACATCCTGTAAGTGCTTTTATATCCGACCAAATTTGTTTGGGGCTCGAAGATGGGTTTATGTTAGATGTAATATTTTCTAGTGATATTCTTTTGGCCGACTTTAGCTCCTTCCTAAACACGGCGTTGGCTTTTTTATATTCTATAAGGTTGTTATCGGTTCTATTCCGTTTGAATTTCGTCCACAAGCGTTTTTTATTATTTCTAAGGATAACGAGTAAGTTTGACCAATAAGGCAATTTCGCCGTAAATTTTTTAGTGCTGGATTGGGGAATAGTTAAATGAGCGGCAGAACGGATAATTGATTTTATTGCAGTAGTTTCGGCATTTATATTATGACAGGGTGGTTTATTGTTGGAGAGAGATATGGCAAGCGAGCAAAACGTTGGCCAGTCTGCCTTTTCTGTCAAGAACTTCGACCTGGGCTTCACGTTGTAGGACTTGGGAGTGGAAAGGGAAGTGATGATGGGGAAGTGGTCGCTGTTGTGGAGATCATCAAGGGTAAGGGAGGTAAGTTTGGGAGCTAGAGTAGCAGAAGCAAGAATAACATCGGGATGGGTAAATGTTCCATGTGTTGAAAAGTGTGTGGGTGAGCCGTCGTTAAGAACGATAAGGTCATGGGATAAGATTATATCTTCTATTGTTTCGCCTCTTTTATTTGTAGCCGTGGAACCCCATAATGGGCTCCATGCATTGAGATCGCCCATAATGATGATGGGGGTAGCAAAATAATTGAGAACATCCGATATATCTCTAACGTTAAAGCTTTGATGTGGGGGTATGTAGCAGTTGATGATTGTAATTTTGAAGCCAATGTCTACTTCGATTGCTAAACAAGAGATATTGGAGGAAACTGGTATTTCTTTGTGGTTTAGGCTCTTTCTAATGAAGACAGCAATCCCTTGCTTGCAGGAAGTGTTCTGAGGGCTATTATAAAAATAACTATCGTATTTATTAGGTGCGTGTAGCTTTTTATTGAATGGGATATGTGTTTCTTGTATGGATATAATATCCGGCGAAAATTCATTGATTAGTATGTTTAAATCTGGATAATTATTCAAAAGACCGTTCATATTCCATTGCAGAATTTGCATCATTTACTCTGGTATTTGTGGGTTTGTGAAAGGTGGGAAAAGGGGCTGGGTTAATGCAGGGGAAGAGAGATGGGAAAGCAAGGAGGAAAGCATATTGTGTGCTGATGAGTCATCGACTGATGAAGTAGTTGTTGTGTTTGATATATGTGAAGTGGTTTTGTTTTCTTTTGTTTCATTTTCTGTTGTTTGGTTATTTGGGGTATTGGTATTGTTTTTGTAATTGGAACCGGTTTTTTCGGCAAAAGTAAGTTGCGTACCATTGTTGTTTTCTTGCACTTGTGTATTGTTGCTATTATTTTTTGCTATATCAGCATATGGAGTGGAACTCTCATTGAAGGAGGTAGGTATTTGCATTTTTTGGATTCTTATTGCCTCACGCATGGAACATTTGTTATCTGTTTTTATTTTTATTATTTCTTTCATTTGTACAAATTTGGACAAGATTTGCTAGAAGCTGGGTGACTACCTGAACAATTAATGCAGAAAGAACGAGAACAAGGCAATGAAGTGTGAGGTGGAAGGGCACATGTGTCGCATACAGGGGCTTTAATGCATCGCTTTGTCGTGTGACCGAGGAGCTGACAGCTTTTGCATCAAATTGGGTTGGCATAGTACGGTCTTACCTTAGTGGTATACCACGAAATATCAACTTTTTCTGGTAAATGATACATGTCAAACGTGAGAAGCACAACTCCACTTGGGACTGAATGATTGTTGACATATTTTGGAAATTTAAAGACTGATACGATACCCTGTTCTTTCAAATTTTCTACGATCTCGCTTTCTGACACTTCATTGAGACATGGTGCGAAAATTGTACCTTTAGAGTAGTTAAGGTTGTTGTGTAATTCAATTTTTACATCACATACTCCGTACAAAGTTTTTGTGGCTAGAAATTTTTGGGCAATGTGGTTGCTTTTTACCAACAATAGTAATTTGCCATCCCTCAGTTCAGAAATATTTATAATTTCAGAGCTGACGTTTTTGAGGGCTTTGTGCACAGCGAAGCACGAATATTTATTAAGGGGTTTTTCAGCATTTATTGCACTTACCACCAAGTATTTTGGATTTTCTTTTTTGACTGTCGGTAGCGTAGGAAAATCATTAGTTAAGCTAGGTTTTTTTCTTTTAGCTTTAGGACTTGGGGCTAACAGGGCAAACCTATTATCCCCAAGCGAGGATCCCCCAGGGGGCATTCTTGTTATGAATCGTTAACTAGAATGTGTACCAAATATCACTGTCTTATGGGGAAAAAAAACAAAGTTTTTATTTTTCGCTTTGCGAATAACACTAGAAAATAGGTGAGAGAAGCACGTAAGAAATCACTCTGAGCACTTTAAACACAACCGTACGCGTCGAGTATCAGTCGATGACTTCTGAGTGAAATATTTCAGAGGTTATTACTATACTAAAACTTTATAATGTATACATATTTCTAATTTTAGTGTGAATTCCAAGAGAGTTACATCGAGGGTGGACAAGTTGAGCTGGATGCAATTGAACGTTTTTAAAATAACGGCCAGAAACATAAGCTAAAATAAAAGCCCGCGACATAAAGTTGTGTTAGGTTAGCCTCTGTGGCTAATCCTCGCACTAAAGGCAACTCAGAATCCCACTTGTCCGGATAAAACAAATCCGGTTTTGTTCGGATTTCGTAGACTTGATAGTCGTGAGAACGGGTTGTTGTTGTACCAGCAGAATTCTGCCGAGTTGACAATGCTTGGCCGGATCCGATTTTTCATCCAGTCAAGAATTCTGCCGCTACAACGACAGGATCCCACTTGGACAGCGGAGAACGCTGGTTTTTTGTGATTACACCCAAGATATAGATCAGCAGACCTTTATAGACCGACAAAGCGCTTTGAGTTAATCACAAATCTTTAAAGGCGGCTGAGATAAATCACAGTCACATCACCAGGTGAGACGTTTCAAACTCAGTCAAGTGATATCGTAATAGTTGGGCAGAAAGTGCCTAGATTATTTAACCTCATCTTCTTCCTTACTACTTTGGGTCTGACAAGATATGAAACTCAAAGCATGGGAACGTATAGAACTTTGTTAGAACCACTACCATGACGACAAGATTAACCTTGCTAAGAGCAAATAATTCAGAGGACCATCGAATTATTGCTCAAATATATGTACATACTCTTCCAGAATTTAATATCTACAGAACAAGAAGACATTTTTAATCTTATGTAATATAGTATTAAAAAAAAATATTTTAACAGATATTCGAAGGCACTACTTAAACTTAATCCTTCAACATTTCCTAGTTCCAACTTGAAAGCACACAGGTTACAGGAAACTGAAAAGAGAACAATTATCGGCATTCATCTAAGTAGATTGAAGTTTCAAGGGTTACGAGACAGAATATTATTGTTTGTTTTGCCAAGTAGATAAGGAATTGTTTCTTGTTTGTGCTTCGAAGATGCCAAATAATCAGGAGGTCGCTTCAGCATTTCAGATTTAAGAACAGAATACAAGCAAGTCAAAATTACAGCCAATCCTTTTAGCACTGGACGAAGACTAGTAATGCTGACAGGTAGTTAAAGACTGCTCAAGTCTACACACATTTCTATGTAACTGTAATGTCAATGCGTGAGCTAGGCATGTGTGTAGTGATTCTGATTGAATCTGATGCAAGTTGAAGCTGCTATTTTTCCCTCCTTTTTTTTTCTTTTTTTTTTTGTAAATCAACGGCTGTTGACGCAGAAACCCTCGTGAAAACGCATGTGCTCTGGCGAAATTATAACTTCCCTCAACAGAAAACATTAGTATATTGAAACTTGCGTTTTCTGATTGCGACGATGGAGTAACTTTTGAATATGGGCCGCAGGCAAAAGGAAAAATAAAACTTTTTACGCGCTTCGTGAAGTGAAATATGTGTGTTATGAAGTTGAGTAGCGTTGCAAGGGAACAGCTGTCACCAATGACTTGCATACATGTTTGTTGTTTTGTAAGTATGCTGCATAGTTGAGGCAGTTTGTAACTTAAAAGGAATGGCTTAGGAAAAGTGGAAATGCAAAATCGAAGTCAATATGGGAACAAGCAAAAACAAATGCGGTTAACTTTTCCAATTGATATAACGATTCTGATGGATTCTACACGGCAAACGGTTTTATATGAAAATTTATAGCTATGAATTGTTTTTGTAAAAAAATATTTTTTATAAATTATAACAAAAATAGGAAAAACTCTTAACTTCTGGTGCATAATCGTAGAAGCCTCTCTCTATCCTCATTTTGATAACTTAGTTGGTGGGACAGCTATAGACGATAGTGGTCCGATTCAAACCGTAAGCTCAGAGATTGGAGCGTTGTCTTCGACAATAATTAGTGCCGAATTTCGTAAAGATGTCTTACGAAATAAAAAAAAAATCCATACTCGGTCTTGATTTTGATCGCTTAGTCGGTAGGCCAGTGGTCCGACAATGGCCGTTCTTATATATGAGCAGCTTCTTGGTGAGAAAAGTAGGTATGTAAAATTTCTTATCGATTTTTCAAAAACTGAGGGACTTGTTCGCATATATGCAGACAGATGGACTTGCTAAATCGACTGTATTTCGTCAAGTCTTTATCCACCTGTTGAGATATAAATCAAAAACATTTTCATAAAATGTTTGTTAAAGCTTTTCAATAAATAACCCCTTTTCATATATGCCGCTCATACCAAACCATCACCGTTGGTTGCTGTACCGTATACTTCCTGCGTTCAGCGGTCTTCCCATACCCCACGCTTTCCAACACTTGTTTACATTTACGTAAATCTGTGCCACTGTATTTGTAACTCTAGGCATACTCTGGCAAGTGGAAAAGTTCTGAAAAGTGTGTCATGTGGAATTCCGTTACACATCCCTTTCCGTCAGCGGCGTCAACAGCAGCATCAACAGTCAACAAATCTCTGCTCGTTCATTTTGCGAGACTCAATCAACAACCTCATCACTTTCTCGAACCGCTTCATTATTACGCGCGATGTTGCATGTAGATCCGGAGGAGTCGCATACGGGAGTGGTTGTTGTGTCTTTTGTTGCGTATCTAAACTGTTGCACAGAGGCGGTTATACCATTCACCTGACGCTGTTAGTCGGTTAGCCAGGGAGTTCATTGACTTTGCAACAGCATGAGTAACATGGATTTGTTGTTTCTGTTTTTTTTTTTTATAGATATACTTATAATGTGACTATATTGACTACGTTTGTACTAATTAATTAATTTGGATATTTTATTATTTTATTGAAGTTTTTCTTTCTGTTTGAAAACCCTGAAAACTTGTAGGTGGAGACCTTAAAACGTTTCAGGTTTTCAGTTGACTTTTCTTGTAAATTAAAATAAGAATAAAATCTGTAAAACGAGATACCTATGTCCTCAGACTAACTCAGATAATTGAACACCCCCGATTTACAATTTGCGACCTTTCTTTCAGGTTTCCGGTATAATGCCTTTAGAACTATAAATATCTTGACAAATTTGTTTTTGTGCCTAAAAAGAGGTTATGTATCGAAGTATTATCAACCAATATCATTAAAGTATTCCATATTTTGTCCAATACTTACAGTAAAACGTTAATGAGACCAGTGGTCATATGATAACATACGATCAAATTTGAACCGGACTGGCCCTGTTTTTGTGTTCAGCTGAAGTTTGATCTCCATATGGTTTTTAGTGACAAGTAGTGATTCTGGCTACGGAATTGTTTCAAATGTGGCAGAAGGGTTTCGGCGAGTCTACTTTATGTCGAACACAAGGCACAAAGCATTCAGCAAAGGTCGTGATTGTAACCTCTTGCGAGTCGTACAACATAAATAAAGAAATAGTGGTTGAAAATCATCACATTCGCAACAGAGAGACGGAAAAGGAACTCAACATCTCTTTTGGATCGCCTCCACAACTTTTTGGTTACAGTTTTGGGTATGTAGAATATCAATGATAGACTCGTAAAAAATCCTGAATCTTGTGCAAAACCAGCGTCTCATAAAGATTGCAAGAGAGCTGCTTGACAACACAACTGAGTTTTTTCAGTCAGTCCGGGTCAAATTTGATCATAGGGTGTATTAGACTCAAGGAAGGTATAGACCACTTATAGATTAATTTTTGCAATTATCAGGGCTATTTTTATCGCAATTTTTTTCAATTATAAAATTCTTTAAATTTTTAAAGCTACTTAACTAGCATACTTAGAGAGAGAGAGAGAGAGAGAGAGAGAGAGAGAGATGAGGAAATACTATCTGACAAATTCAATTCGACTTTCATACCACGGACTAGCTCGCTCGGCAGTGTCCAGGATGATGTTGCCAGAACCATGCACTGTAGTGGAGTCCCACACTTTTAAGCAGCTGGGGAGAGAACAGAATTGACAGCAGGCAGCCAAGCTAAGCTGTTTCTGGGAGGGTACAACCTTACAAGGTTTAAGGAAATGATCAACCTCCTCCGAGACAAATTTCGCCTCCTTGTCGCGCTCTATATAGGACATTGCAGCTCAGGAAGCACTTGTCCAACATGGGCATAGTCTCTTACACAAACTCCCGGTTCTGCATCATTGAATAGGAAACTCCAGAACACATGATTCTGGATTGCCCAGCAATATGCAGAAGCAGACTCAAGGCTCTAGGTTTCATATACGTGGACGGGGATCGCATCACCTCAGGCACAACCAGTAGGCTCCTGGAATTATTCAGGATGTTGACCTTGGTAACCTTATGTGATACAGGGCAGGGCACAATAGACCATATGTCTATCTATCTAGTTCGAGTTTGTAAGACGTAAAATCTTACTAATACTTACTTAATAAATGACTTTTAGATATTGCCATATGTCCACCAAAAGCTGACTTAAAGCCTATTCAAGCACATCCATTTGCAACATTTGCCATTGCATTAAACCTTCACTAACTGGTCTTTTCATAGCAAAGCCTCTACTTGAAACTGACTGACGAGAAAACACAAAACATAAAGTGCTCTCCTTAGGCTCTAATAGTTCCCCATGTCTGGCATGAAGTGACAAAGGAAACAAAAGGTGAAAGGCAAAACAATCGGAGTTGTTGCTCTCCTCGCACCGGTATTTATGGTGTATTAAAAGCAAAAGAGGTCAGTATACTAATCACAATATTAATAGCATATGCCACATGCCGCATGCCACATACAGTCGCAAGCCTTTAAGTAAGGGTGAAATAAACGAAGAAAGCAAGTGAACACGAACAATGGAAACAAGATACACGCAAAACACACACATACACAAGAACACATGTCAGTAGCACAACACAAGACAAAAGCGAAAGTATAAGTAAGGGCAATGCAAGAAAATCAATGTTGCGGCGCCTTCAAGTAGGCAACGAAATATGACACACAAGCCGTGCACACATGCACACGCACTGACCGTTGCTGAAAAGTCAAGTAAAACAAGTAAAAAGTGTTGTCAAGGTAATAAAAGTGTAGACGTGCAATAAATCAACAGCAAAAAAGTGGCGACGACATGCCACTTGCACTATTTCCACTGCCGCACACCTACTAACAATGCGTTTCCTCTTCAAGCACAATTGTATAACTCACTTACTCGCCTGCTAGCCTGCCGGCAAACAACAGCGTGGGCGGGGAGTGGGTGAGTGGCAGGTGGCAAGGTTTGCATGACACAGACAATAACAAGCGGCAAGTGCGCAACGACATGCATGCGGTGCCCCAAAGGGTTGTTGGGTGTGGCAGGCAAGCTGAGGTAAGCTGAGGCAAGTTGCTTGACAGCCAAGCGATTTGAAGTAATCACTTTTAATTCGTGTTTTCTTCCATGTTTCGCCTTTTTTCGCAGCCAACAGCAACGCGAGCTCGCCATAACTGCCATAAAGCAATAATTCGAGCGCAAAAAAAATACCTCAATTACGCAGAAGCAATGAAATGAGTGTCACTAGTTGGCAGTTGCTAGTTGTGTTGCAAGTTGCTGTTGGTTTTTTTGTGTTGCCGTTAGCACTAGTAGCGTATTTGGGGCACGTTTAATGTGCGGCGTCGCAGCGAGTCGGCGAATTTTTCATGCGTGCAACACACTTGGCAACACATGTTGCAGAAATATACATACACACACGCACTCACATGTTAGTATATATATGTCGGTTTACAAATGTGGTGGCAGCCACATGAGCGCGTGTGCTTCCAAAAAGAAATAACGGTATTTGTGACAAATTGTAGCTCGCAATATAACAACCTAGCAACATTAAACACGCAATAACTGCAACAATGGCACTACAACAACAACGTGAACATAACTAAGCACGTGAGGCATAAGCTGCAAAGTGCGCAGCATTCAGAGCGCGGCTAACAAATGACTAGCTGATGTTTTATACACACAGTGCAACATAGAAGTATATACATATGTGTGTGTATATGAAGCTGTGGCAATTTGCATTATGAATACCGTTAGATTCTTTATTTTGCACGTTGGCAATAATGCTTGGTGTTTGTGATTAAGTTGTTGCTTTTTTGTGATCTATCCGCTCCCCTTGGAACCTCGTTGGTATTAACTGATATCAAGTTACCTTCGGCACCAATTCGGGATTAAGTTCGTTTACTTTATTTATCTCTGGGACAGGACTGATAGGCGGTCTTTTGAGGTTATATTAGATGTTTTTGCCGAAACGTTGTTTTCCAACTTCAATTTTGACTTCTTTTTCCTAGATTGATCTCCAGAAGTCTTTCCAATTTGATATCACGTGTGATCAAATTTGACTCGGACTAGATTTTGTCTTGTCTTTTCCTAGATTGATTTCAAGATGTCGTTCCAATTGAATATACCATCTGATCAAACTTGACTCGGACTAGATTTTGTCTTCCTTTTCCTAGATTGGTTTCCTGATGTCTTTCTAATTGAATATCACATTTAATCCAATTTCACTCGGACCTGATTTTGTCTTCTTTTTCCTAGATCTCCAAAATCAATCAAAGATCAAATTTGACTCGGACTAGATTTTGTTTTTCTTTTCTTAAATTGATCTCCATATATCTATTAGTGCATGTTTGGAGCTGTTTGTTTATGACACATACAGCTTATCTGGCAATTTTTATCATGACAAAAAAGTGAAAGCCAACTTTGTTCAAAATTTTCATACGAGTTGTACATCCACATCTTTAATATAACATTAAAATTCTTTAAAGAAACAGGCTTTGAATGTCATCGTTTTGGCATTAGATAGATAGCAGAGGATCTCCAATCTGATCTTTTATGGACAACTCGTACGAAAAAACTGAGTGTTCTCCAAAATTGACTTCAAGTGGAGATATAAAAGAGATACTTCACAAAATAGTTGAGGAACCTAAAAACATACAATGCATCTTTACTGGTGGCGAGGCATGAGTTAATGGTATGTAGAAACTTCCGAATAATCTTTCACCTGACCATGACATGAAACCCACAAAAAAATCGATGTAGAAGGTTTATACAGTCTTATAACAAATGTATGGAAATTTGTGGTTAACGTTTTTATACTTTTGTTGGTTCAAAAGGATTTATTTGGAAGTTCATAAGAAAGATTTTTATCAAAATACGTGAAGAAGTTGGTTTTTTTTAGTCTGAATCAATGTTTTCTAGATGGTATCATAAAATAAATCTTCCAGATTTGTTTAGATATTGCGGAAAAATAATTTGAAGTTCTTTTTGTAACCGGGTTCATAGTAAGATCGAAAACTTTCTCATAAATTCAAAAAAATCTCTTCAATCAAATATCCAACCTCTTTTTATAATCTCTTTCAACCCAGAGATAGGCAACCAACGAAAAATGTTAGGCTAGTTAACGTCAAATCACAGTAATGTTAATAAAGAATTTTTGCTTACAATAGCTATTTCTTGAAAAACAATATTCAAGATAGTGTCCAGTTTGCTGATCCTCCACTACTGAACCATCCATCCATTATATTAAATGTCCCCAAATATTTTATTTCTAGGCCTTTCAATACTAGCGCAAATTTATATAGAAGTCATATCTAACTTTCAAGCTGGGCAGTTTTTTTGTGTACTTGATGAATGAGGTAGTTTGTAGTCGCTGAGTATGTTTTTAGTTTCCCACGCACGTCCTCATTTCATATTGCCGCAGACCACCGTGGAAATTCACAGATAAATATATATATATAAATAAAATCATATTTGCGCGCACACACACATAAATATAAAGCACATGTGCATGAGAGCATATTTGTGAGTATACAGGACTTCACTTTGACAGTATTTGTTTTGTTGCTATTATTACTTTTTATGCTGAGATTGACAAATTTGTCAAATCAGTGAGTCAAAACATTTTGATGGAGGCATAGCGCTACAAATTGCTGACGAGCGCCAACACAAACTCACAAAAATAGCTACGTATATGTGTATATATAACTATACACATAACACGTGTATGTATAAGCATTCAAAGGGCCGCAGCACTGCCAGCGAACTAAAAAAAAAATGTTATCAACTAAATGAAAACACTGCAAATATCTATAGCAACAACAAAAAAAAAGAGGCAACAAATATTTATGCTGCTAACAGCATTACTAAAAATGGCATGAGATCCTTCAACAAATACCAGCAAACAAATATTTTATAGCGAAATGTTTGCGTGCGGCAAATGAATTGAGTGAAGTTCACGGGAGCGTAAGAGCTGTTCGAGCGCTACAAATACTGACTGGCAACAAAAAAGTAAAAAAGAAACCAATAAATAAAAAATAAATAAATAAGCGAAGAAGAAGGTTGTGTCAAACCTGCTTTGAGACATTAATGAATTGATTTTAGCAAAACCAAGCAATTTCTTCAATTATATCGCCACTTAAAATGCAAGATAACGTAACATCACTTTTCATAAGTTTACAGTCGAAGGAAAACCGATGTAATACATAGAAGCCCCTCAAACTGACACAAAATTTGGATTTTGGTTATGAAATGGGTATATATTGGTTATATCTCAGAGCGGAAGCCTAAAATTTAACTATGTGATCATAATATGATGTCGTGAACCGTAACCAATAAAAAACTTAATTTTTTTTACGTTGTTTTTTTACGTTGTTTTGCATTTCAGGTGACGATATGGAGCTTTAGGTAAGAAAAGTTCACTTTCGTTTAAATTAATTACTATCTAATTATTTCAAAAAAAAAAAAAAAAAAAAATTTGAAGGATAGAGATCCTTGGTCATAATAATAGGATCGAGTTTCCCTTTCTATTAGTGATATTAAACTTGACTTTAAATCATATATCACGGGGTTGTTCAACCTTTGGATCACCTTCAAATTTTTGACCACCTTCAATCAGCCGATAGATAATATAAAACCTTTAAGGAGAGTGACACAAACATAATCGAAGGCTCATTAAGAACGAGTTTCGAAAAAATATGCATTGCTCTCTAAATGTCTCCTCGGGTGGAGTTTGGATCTGCCTTGTACTAATGACCGTTCATGTAGAAATATCGAGGAAGTTTAAGGATACGATATTTAAAGTATGGAAAGATTAAATTTTCGAACTACTAATTCTATCTCTGGCAAAAATGTCAGAATGTGCGCGTCAGAAGAAAAATAAGTTTCAGACAAGACGCTCCAACACTTAACGAGCAATTTCCTTAACCTAACGCTTGAGAATATATTCCTTAATGGAATCATCAATCATTTTTCAAGTGTCACCGGTTATTGGTCTTAGTCAACGATGTCGACTTGATCGACCGCAACAACAAGACCGTCTGTGCAGCAATCTCAAAAATAAAAAAGACACAAAAAGAAGCGAGATAGCTGTGTGGTGACGTTAAATGTAGGACCTCAAAGATTGGAAGATCATGTCACTGTTGTCAGTTATAACGTCGACGTGAAAGACTTTATCTGTCTAATACCCAACATAAATACTAACAATTACGTCAACCGCAAAATCTATTGGAGAATTACTCTGGCCAACAGGTACTACAATTGGCTCAGCAGCCACTTAAAATGTAGAATCTTTCTCGCAAAACCTAACTAACGCTCTTTAAGTCTCATAATACCCATTATTGTTTTTGTAACGGTAGAAAATATTTTTGAAGTAATTTTGAGGAAAGGTGCCGAGTTGACAGTCCTTGGCTAGATAAAAATCCAGGTCCGTTCCAGTTACTTAGACCGGACTGTTGTGGGAATGGTTCTTAATATTCGTCCTATTATATGGTGTGGAAGCATTGATGATGACGTACAGGGATAAGGAGTCTTAAGAAGCATTCGCGAAAAAAATTCTCCGAAGGATTTTTTCTCCCTATTGTCAGGACCTATTGCCCGAGTGAAAGACAATACTCGAGCTTGCAAAATGTACGATTAGGTTTTGGATTTCATATCTAAAGCATTCTACTGAGCGAATTTTCATTTAAAAGTCCCTGTTCGATATAATTTTTTGTTCGATTCTCTCTGAGTCCGCAATAAAGCTGGAGCCGCTAGAATTACAGAACCTATTTGAATTGAGACAAAGATAATCGCCTGGATACTATCATCGCCCCGATTCTTTTTTTGGTGCCTTCGGTATATAGAATATAAAATAAAACTAAATCCAGTCCTTGTCCCCTCAAGACCTATCCGTTGTGTGACCCAAACGGCAAATCTAGTTGAAAACATATTTCTACAAACAGTAGAATGCTCTTAAGTTTTAAGTGACTTAAGAAATAGTTATGTTAACATAGAGAAAATATCTGCAACCAGTCTTTAGAGAACAAAGAAAAACCCGAAAACTTTTGCGAAATTCATTTCAAGCTTCAATAAATACCTGAAACACACAAAGAAAGGAGCTCTAAATTTGATTACTGTACAAACTCAAAATAACGGTACATTTTATATCCACCAAAATTCCGACAAATGAACTGACAGACTAATGAAATTTTCTACTTTCTAAATGGGGAAATATTTGCGCAATTGCGAACGGCTGGCTTATCGGCAAGAAATGCCAGACGAACACGTTCGCAGCTCATTAAATTTCGACGAAAGCAAGATAGTGGCAAATAATTCACGTGGGAATTGCGAATGTATTCAAGCATGCACCTACAAACATACATACAAATGTACATATCGCCGAATGTATGGTTGCATGTATGAGTAATTGTGTGCGCCAGGTATTTCCCGTGGAATACCGGAGCGGTACTGGACGGCAGGGGAGTATCACTACATGTGTAAATAAATACATACACACTTATAATGTGCTATTGCAAGTGTGTGTTTGTGTGCGTGTTGTGGCAGCCACGTGCGCTGCGCCGCCATTCAACTTCATTTCAGCAATGTGCTTAGAACCGAAAGCCCGAAAACTCAGCAGGCACGTACCAAAATATGCCAACATAATACGGCAGTATATTGCAACACACACACACACACATACATGTACATTGTTGCAAGCACACATTTGAGTGAATGTAGGAAAATGTAGAAGGAAGTGAGTGTGTTAGTAAATCAAATGCTCGGTAACTTGACTAAGGTCACAAGGACTCAGTTGCCTCGGAAGACGAAAGACAGTTGAAGAAACGCAAGTTGGAGAAAGGCGTGGGTGGGCATGAGTCTGAAATGAAGACGGTGTGGGTGTGGCATTTAATACTAACAAATCATTTGTAGCTACCGAAGGGCGTTGCTGCGTTGGGCGTGATGCTTAAGCATACAAATCTGATTTGTGGCAATAAATTGTGCAACATTGGTGGGAAATAAAATTTTTAAATCCCGCAAGAATTCCAAATCAAGAAAATGTTAAGTAAGAGAAACTAACTTGCACGCTGATGAGTGGAAGAAGAGGGAAGGGAAATAAAATTTAAATATGTGCAGGTGTAGAAGAAAGGAAATAAAAATAGTACGAGCACAAAGTGTAGTAAAATCTGAAAAGCTAAGAAAATACGCTCTAAGTTAATTAGAAAATCAGAGTCAAAGGCACATTTTGTTGTGAACAAATGGAAAAAATAAACAGGAAAAAAGTTAACTTCGGTTGGTTAAAAAAATGTCCGTACAAGAACTTGATTTTTGTCATTCAGTTTGTATGGCATCTGTATGCTATTGTGGTCCGATCTGAATAATTTGTGCGGATATAGTGCCAATTTCTTAGGCAATAATCTATGCTAAATTTCATTAAGTTATCTCTTCAACTAAAAAAGTTTCTCATATAAGGACATCATTTTGATTGATCAGTTTGTATGGCAGCTATATGCTAAAGTAGTCCGATCTGAACCAGTTTTTGAGATATTACTTTATTGCTTTAGATAATTGTCTATGCCAAATTTTGTTAAGGTATTTTGCCAAATGAATAAGTTTTCTAAGCAAGAACTTGCTTCCGATCTTTCAGTTTGTATGGCAGCTATATGTAATAGTCATCCGACCTAAATGTTTTCTGCGGGTTTGGCACCAGATTTAATGGTAATATCTCATGCCGAATTTCTTGAAGTTATCTCGTTAAATAAAAAAGTTTTCCATACAAGAACTTGTGTTTGATCGTTCAGTTTGTATGGCAGTTATATACTATAGTCAGCCGATCTTTATAATTTGTTCGGAGATAGTGCCATTGTCCGAGATAATAAATCTTACGAAATGTCGGTAAAATATCTCTTCAATTAAAAAGGTTTTCCACATAAGAACTTCATTTTGATCGATCAGTTTATATGATAGCTATATCTCTTAGTGATCCAATCCAACTGGATTGAATACGGAAATTAAAGTGTTGCTTTCGGTAATAATTTGTATAAAATTTTGTACAAATGTCTTTACAAAATGAAAAATTTTCCATACATGAACTCGTTTTTGATCGGTCAGTTTGTATGACAGCTATGGATTATAGTGAACCGATATAAGCGGTTCCGGCAAATAAGCAGCTTCTTGAAAAGAAAAGAGCGCGTGCAAAATCTCATAGCATTATCTCAAAAACTGAGGGACTAGTTTGCGTATATACCGGGTTTTCCAAAAGCGATTAGATTAGATTAGATAAACAAATTGATCCATTTCCTAAGTCCCCTCGACTCACTTAGGCCCAGCAAATTTATATATTTTGATATACTGCTAGGTGCTATTGAGGCGATGTGATCCCAATTTGGAAACATGGATCCAAGAGCATTTATCCTGCGCTACAGACTGCTTTGCAGGTGTTCTGGAGTTTCGGGCTCCAGGTCGAAGAACCGGCAAATCGCTCAAGAAAGTTAGGACAATGTTATATTGCCAATAACCCAATAACTCTTCCTACCCACTACTTCATCCTTACGGAGCAGCTCCTTTATGGTATGGGGATCGAACGCAATGAAAATTTGGGATCCTACCATGTTTCAGGCAAGTCTTGTCAAGTCAAGAATTAAGACTATCCCAAACCACAATAATATAAAATTATTCTCACTCAAGAACTGTAGCCATTGACCATCGTTATCATGAATTTCCCGATTTTGCCTTGGAACAACTTGAAAACAATAAACGATTTTTTTAAGAAAATCACTTTCTTCGATGAGGCTCACTTTCATCAGTAAATAAACAAAACTGTAGATTATGGTGCGAGGAAAATCCACAAATTGTTCATGAACAACCATTACATTTACCTAAATGGATAGTTTGGTGAGGTTTCTGGTGGAATTATTGGTCGACTTCTTTCGAATTGAAGCTGGTGACACCATTCCTGTCTATAGAAGACGGTATGGATCGATGATAACCAACTTTTTATTGCCGCAATTGGAAGAAGTTGATCTTAACAATATCTGGTCCAACAAGGCGTGTTAGAAAGAAGAACGACAAAGCTTCATTATGAAAATACCATATCTGACGTTCACACACTGTCCTGTCCACTCAACACAAAGTAAAAATGAGTGAATATATGCGACAGATATTATAATGGAAGATCTAACGGTAACCATATAAACTCTATGGTACAACCATAACTCTTTTTTCACACTCTCAGCTTAAGCACACTGCAGCGTTGCATTCAACTTGTCGCCACTTAAATCTGAGCACTCCACACTCAAGACAAAAGAAGCTTACGAGCTGTATATAAAGTCTGACAAAGCGCACCGTAAGACACGCTGACCTGGTCCACCACCTGCTGCGCGTCAGTGCGTTAATTTATTTATGGCACACGACAAGAAAATTTGTTGTGGCATTAGGTGCAGTAGGAAATTAGTTTAGCACGCCTCCCAGGTTGGACATGGACACCCGCTGAAGTTAACTTGCCTTGGCAGCCACATCTCGACATCTCTGCAGCTGCGCTCGTTCCTCACAGCTAGCAGGGGCTGGCTGCTTTTGTTCGCAGCATTATTTAAGGCGTTCGTTGCACTGCAGTGCGCTCATGTGTGAGTGTGTTGCAAGTATGTGAGAGAGTGTGTGACATATATGTGAGAGAGTGTGTTACAAATATGTGAAGCTGAGTGTGTTTGTATGTTTAGTTGGAAATATGCTTCACATCGCTTGCGTGTTGAATATTCTAGTATCCTGTTTTTTTTTGACTGTGCCCTGTTGCAACACATCCGTTTTATAACGCCAAATAAAGGAGTCAACAGTGGTAGCCGTGTGGCGCTGCTGTGTTGTGGCATAAAAGTTAATATCTCAAATAACTGTATGTGCAGGAATGTTGGGGAATTTTCAGTGTAATATTAATTTTTGCCTTTGTGCAGAGCTAATAAATTTTAGAGTAGTCTCGATTTTCCATTTTCTGTTGTGCATGCAAAAGAGCAACCAGAAAGTCGAGCCTATATTTAGGCGCGGAGAAGTCCGTAACACAACCCTGTGGGCTGTATGTTTGTTGAGAATCATTCGACTTTATTGTGAACTTTAGTGGAATTTAGTCAAATTAGTTTTAAAATTAATTCTTTGGAAATATGGAAAATAATTTATATATTGTGTACCATTGTTTATTGGAAAACTTTATAGAGACAGCAGTACTTGGAAAATTATAAGGTATAATTGCATACTTTTTAGGGCCAAAAAATATTATATGTATATTATAATTGCAACTTTTCTTTAATAAAATATGTTCTGCTATTTTTTTTTTGGTACACAAATAAACCTTTTCTTCTATAAGTTCGCCATTTTATGAAAAATTTATGCAATCATTGGTTTTCGTAAAGTTCAAAAAAACAGCTGGTACGATGAGGACTGTCGTGTCGCAGTAGAGAGAAAGCGAACAGCCTACCTCGCAATGTTGCGAACGACGAGATGTGAAGAGTTGAAAAGGAAAGCGAGACGCTTTTACAGACGAAAAAAGAAAGAGGCCGCAATGCGTGAGTATCAAAGGCTTGAAAAACTGGCCGACAGCAAATTCGATACGCGAAAATTCTACAAAAAGATATGACGACTATCAGAAAGTTTCAAGACCGGAGCATAGTCTTGTACGTCCCTAAGAGGTGGTCGAGTGATTGATGTTCAGAGCATCCTGGAATTGAAAGTGCAACGACTGGAGATGGCGAAACCGATTCCCCAATCGATGACGACAATGATGAGGTTTGAATAGAACTACAAGGCGACAGGGGCCGATGGATTTTAGGCAGAGCTAACAGTTTCTTTGCAATATATGGTCGGATGAAAGCATATCCGGTGATAGGAAACTAGGTGTGCGCTGCCGAATTCACACATAGGCGGACCCAACAGTCTACGTCAATTAACGTAGGATAAGTCTCCTTAATATCACATTTAAGGTTTTAACGAGAGTAATGTTTGAAAGATTGAAACCCACCGTCAACAAACTGATGGGATCTTATCAGTGTGGCTTTATCTTCAATAAGAGTGTACAGTTGCTGGCGTACGGCTAAACTCTTAATTGGGACCTGTATCAACAGCAACTGGACAATCTGTAGGAACTAAATACCCAAAAGCAGCCAGCTATGATTAATAGACAGTCGCCCGCAACAAAGCCATCATTAGAACCATTATGATCCCGGCTAAGGCTAGAAGTAGAGGACTTGTGTATCATGAGGACAAAGACAGAACACACATATCGATAGTGACGCTCCAGAAGGAAACTTGTATGGGAGCTTCCAATGCATTCACTATATGGCACCCCACGCACCAAGTGATTACAGCCTGCTCCTGTCTACGGCGTATGATTTTGCTGCTGAAAAGTAGTCCTCTTGTATAAATCGACAGTCCCAGTTTTTTAGCAATAGGCACGTGGCTTCCTATAATGGAGGCAATATGAAATTATTGTGTAAAGCCAAGAAGTTATCGAATAAAACATTCCATATTTGACCTAAATCGAATCTTTCTATCTACATCAGTTCAAAATATTTTTAAAATAAGTAGTGAATTGACCTCACGGTTGCATTTGTATTGCAAGTAAGTTGGCATACGTAAGTCTACTCTTTTTTTCATTTCCCATTCGCCGTCAAATATCACAACAGATTTTATGGCTTCATAAAAATAACAATTTAATAAAGGTTGCAACATGTCCCAGGCCAGCACCACATGCCACGCATTATCAAATGTAAGATATTTATTAGAAACGATTTCACGCGAGTATAAGTGTGTGCCTGTGTGTGTGCGTGTAAAGATTCGTGCTGCGTGCGTGCATGCAATGGCAACAACAATAGCAGCAGCAATAACTTTTTAACTGCAATGATGTGTTGGCATTGTGCTTGGCTAACCATTCACTGGAATTGCGAGAGTCCCACCTTTGATTTTTCCGCTTTCTTTTTCCGGCTTCCTTTACTTGCCCACACACCGAAGTAAAAAGAAGCGCTTAAGTAGCGTTTTATTGCTGCAATTTCGATTGCAGAATGCATTGAAAGCGCTCGCACACAGCGCTGCAAAGGCAAAGGCTGCTGCCGCCACAGCGTGTGGCAGTGCTGGAAGTGCTTAATGTGGCAAATCAGCTGGTGGAGTGGGTGATTGAGTTCGATTTAGTGTTGCCAGGTGCAAGCGTGACTTGACTACCTCGATCAAGCAGCTAACGGTAATGCTGATGATTTTGACAATAATGATGATGTAGCATGCCGCTGATGTTACCGTTGAGAGTGATACTGTTGTTGGCGCTTGCTGTTGTTGTAGCTGCAGCTGTCGGCATGTCGTTGTGCTTGGTCAGTTTTGCTCATCTAAGCTCTTGCTACAGCTTTTTTTGTTGTTGTTGTTATTGTTGCCGTGGCACTTCTTACTGCTTATGAATGCAACGTACATTGTGGCAAGTTGATTGCTTTCGCCGATTGCAATTTGCGTTAGTAATAAATGATATCGCAGTATCGCTACAGTTTTCTGGGAGAATCAATCAATTTTTAGTTTAAGTCTTGGAAGTAAAGTTAATCTTTAAGTAAAGTATTCAAGTAGGAGAATTGGAAATTGTTATTATGAAAAGGGGCTGGGTGCAGGCAAAAAAGTATTTGATGGTCATATGAAATATGGACTGATTGATTCGATCATCCGATTCCGATTGTCAGAGTCAATATGAGCGATAACTCACATTGAAACTGGTTGTATATTATATAAAGTAGAACATTGCTTTGTCTTCTTTTTTCTAAATTCACATGATCCATAAGGGATTCAAGATTTTTACATCTGATCAAATTTGACTCGGACTGATACATTTAATTTTTTTTGACACCGAGGCTTTTTATATTCGTAGGAATCACGTGGAAAATCTAGCCGAAGTATTTTGTAGACTCTCTAATCACCAATATGAACATTTGAGTGCCACGAAGTATTCTGTAAAGATCGTAAAGTCAACGAAAACTTGATTCATGTCAGTCGTTTACCAACCACTGGTTGAAAATACAGGAAAGTGGCTAGCCGGTCTCATTCTATGGCGTTTTTTTAAGGTTACGTGTGCTCTTAGCTGATTGTAAGGACAAGAAGACGGGCACTTGACTACCGGAGATCGCACTGAACTTGGAAGGATGGAGAGGCTCTGTCTCCGAGCACAGAGGGCTGAAGAAATACCGCACAACATGATGGTGTTTCTTCACAGAATCGCAAGTAAGCCTAACTAGTTCACGCTTGGTCTTGTTAGAAACCAAAACCAGGACATAAATATCTGGGATTGACTATTAATGACGATAACATCGAACATGTTAAAGAAACAGTGCTTGAAAATTTCACACACTCAACACAATTTGATTAATGTTTTGTATAACGTTTTGAACAATGTTTTGAATAATATTTTGGATAATATTTTGGATAATAGTTTGGATAATGTTTTGATAACGTTTTGAATAATATTTTGGATAATGTTTTGAATAATGTTTTGGATAATGTTTTGGATAATATTTTGGATAATGTTTCGGATAATGTTTTGGATAATGTTTTGAATAATATTTCGGATAATATTTTGAATAATGTTTTGGATAATGTTTTGGATAATGTTTTGATAATGTTTTCAATAATGTTTTGGATAATGTTTTGAATAATATTTTGGATAATATTTTGAATAATATTTTGGATAATATTTTGAATAATATTTTGGATAATGTTTTGATAATGTTTTGAATAATGTTTTGGATAATGTTTCGATAACGTTTTGAATAATGTTTTGGATAATGTTTTGATAATGTTTTGAATAATGTTTTGGATAATGTTTTGAATAATATTTTGGATAATGTTTTGATAACGTTTTGGCAATGTTTTGGATAATGTTTCGATAACGTGTTGAATAATGTTTTGGATAATGTTTTGATAATGTTTTGAATAATGTTTTGGATAATGTTTTGAATAATATTTTGGATAATGTTTTGATAACGTTTTGGCAATGTTTTGAATAATGTTTTGGATAATGTTTTGGATAATGTGTTGGATAATGTTTTGATAATGTTTTGGATAATGTTTTGGATAATGTTTTGAATAATGTTTTGGATAATGTTTCGGATAATGGTTTGGAAAATGTTTTGAATAATGTTTTGGATAATGTCTTGATAATGTTTTAAATAATGTTTCGGATAATGTTTCGAAGAATGTTTCAGATACTTTTTCGGTTAATGTTTTGGATATTAAGCATGTCAATGCTAGACTCGTACCAAAAGACCTATATCTTTTGCAAATCCGACATCAAGTAGAGATCGAAAAGCTGCTCAACGATGCTAAATTCATTAAATGTGACACTACTCTTGACGGTGGTTGAATGGCGCCCCAAAATGCAACGAAAAATCACGTTGAATATGATCAAATCTCAAGGTGATGCTTATGGTTTTTATTACATCAATAAAGCGCTGTCATGTTCTAATATGATTGTGACTGCCTTTTCGACCTAAAAAAAATCGAGAGTCATCGTTTTGCAACCGTAATCGCCAGTTTTGGTTTCCTGTGACTTTATTATGTTAATGAGACTGAAAATCTACTTCGGAGAACGCGTCATAAGTCCATTGAAGTCATTTAAAATCAATCGCTGAAGGCACTGAAGACCATAGAAGCCGAGATTTATAAGAAGTGTATGGAAAATTGGTTTAAACATTGCTTGTATCAATTCAAGTTAAGCCAATTTAGAAGATGATAATAATTACTAGTGTTGAATACTCGAAATTGTTGTTTCTTCTTAATCGGGGTCATATTTGATCATACTTTGATGCTATATTTCAAGCATTTAAATGCAAGCAGGTTAATTTGAGTACCTTTAATAAGGAAGACATGGAGAAATATGGACTAAATTAAAGGACTTGGCCCATGGTTCGGCAATATAATAGATATTTATCTCTCTCCAACAGATGAGAATGAACCTAAGAGTAAAATTTAAGCCCTTTGAAATAAACTTGAATTTAAAATTGAAATCTTAATGTCCTCTAACTCTGTAATTTGACCTAAACTAACTTTTAGGCAATAAAGGTGCATGTATAGTATACTCCCTATAGTTTATAGGAATTTCAACAAGAAGACCCCCCAAAGTAGCCGCAGTATTAAAATTTTACATCTAAAGTACAACATAATTTACAACATAAAAATTGTTTTTTTAAACTCAATGTCTGTCCTCAAAAATTACTAGTATTCTTTCAAATCGATTTTTGTGTCAAAATATTTAGCGTTATCAACTCTAATACTAAATATTCGAGCGATTACATTTAAGTAACACAGTAATTCCTTACAACACCTCATTTCAAGTCTCAAAGCAACTTTTGAGGTTATGTCGTGCAGCCACAAATTTCCATTTACACACTATAAACCAGCCTCAATAGCTTATAAAAATCACAATAAATTACAACTGTCAAACAATAAATTCAATTGAGCACAAAATGACACTCTCAGATTTACTTTACCCTTGTCCTTGCGTTAACTCTTTCGTATACTAACGGTAGTTGCTAAGTAGGACATTTAATGAAACACACTGTTTGCCACACATCCACTACAAATCACAACGACAGAATCCTGCAATTCATTTCGGATCTATTGTGTCATTCAAAAGCTATAGAAAGTCATCAGGCAAAACGATTTACACGAAATTAGATTGCCAGGAAAACTGCTACAACTGACAGTTGAGCACGAGTACAACTGCATATTTACATAGATGTAGTGGAGCATAAGCAATGACTTTGACTGGGAAAATACCCGAAAATGGCGAAATGAGAATGTCGAATGCTGAATGCTGACTACACAATGAAATTCGTATTTAATTGCACCTTGAAGAGCAATTAATGTCACACAAAAGCACTGCTTGTTTTTGTTGTTGCTTTCAGTATTGTTGTTGATGCTTTCACTGTTATTGTTGTTGCTTTCAGTATAGTTGTTGTGGATGTTGGGCTAACAGCAGATAGGTAGGAGAAAAAGAGACACGGATGAATTGTCGAAAGACATCATCAATTCACGAGTGCTTAGCAAACGCTGCTGAAAAACACACACACACACATATATATATAAATAAACCGTTGCTCAAACACGCGCATATACAAGGATCACCAGCAACACATACCTATACCTACATACATGTGTGTGCAAAAGCATCATGAAGCTACGAAATTGCTTTGCTTTGCCTACCCAAATGCATGTAGGTATGTGTGTGTGTGGGCAAAGGTGAATTCCCAATGGCGTTGCCAACTGCAGTTGCAGCGCTCATACAAATAAACAACAATTACTTGCTCGTAATATATGCGATGGAGGTCACACACGCGGCAGCCAACGGGCAAACACACACCCGAGTGCATATTTAACCATGTTCACACATACATACATACATATATTTTTATATGTTTGAGTGGAGAACCAGCGAAATTGCAACTGACAGCCAGTCGGGCAAACAAGCGAAATTTGGCGCTGTCGTTGGCGTTGGCTTATGGTATATTGTTGTGGTTTGAGAGATGTTGTCGTTCGACACGAGCAGTAGGACGATTGTGGTCAATGAACCATAATAAAATCACATGTAATGGTTAGTTGGTAAGGTGAGACCGTAGGTGGTGGATAGTTGTGCGGAGAGAATACAGCGAAAAATATGACTGAGTCATTGCCAAATATCACTAAGCTCTCTGATTGGGTATTCCGAACTTCACGTAGTGTACGCTTCTCAGTTTCAACTACCTTAGCGAGGTTGGGTGATTTTTTTAGAGACGTGCTTTAGTTCGGTAGTAAGAAAAATACGAAATCAGGCAGGTAGATTTACAAATTATTGTTTGATTTAGATGTTAAGAGATCAAACGACACATATCTGTTAATAGTATATGCAAATAACGCCTCAAGGACCTCCAAAATCGAAGATGCAGAAGGGGAATCAGCTACAAGCAATCGTAGAAGAACACTCTACTCCAAGTTCCTTTCGGTAGAAGGCCGGCAAAAATTTTTCGAGGCTTTAAAAATCATACGGTTAGGGATGCAGCCTCACTACTATCCGGGGAAGTCTTTGAGTTCGGTGGAGCCCACTGAGCTACAGGAGAACATCATAGATGAGGACTAGTGTGGTTACCTGGCCTTATACCATGGAGTTATTTCAACTTACGTCTGCGCTTAGTCGATTTTATGGACGAGAAGGCGGGCACCCGCCTGTTCGAGATCGCTCCAAACTTAGAGGGATGAAAAGACCCAGTATTCTAAGCAAAGAGAGGTGAAGAAATACCGCCCATGTACAGCTCCGCGAGATTGCCCCGAGCTTGGAAGGATGAAAAGCCCCAGTCTTCTGTGCAAAGAGGGGTGCAGAAATACCGCCCAAGAACAGGCAAAGAAAGGTGACGAAATAACGCCCGTGAATAGCACGATTGCATTTCTTCACAGGATCGCAGGTAAACCTAACGAGTTTACGTTTGGTCTTGTTAGAAATCAAAATGAGGGCATTATTACCTCGATAATCGATAGCATTGAGGACACACGATGCAGGCTCAACTATCATGATGAGTCGTATAAAAACAGTGGAACCATACCGGTTCCGGTTAAACCACAGATTTAGCGTCGAGGTAATGAGACGCTGGAAATCTAAAACTGCGGCAGAAAAGGTAAATATATATGAAAGAATGCTGGTGGACAAGGCGCCCAGTCACTTCGTCATTCAAGTTTCTACTGCTACAGATGCAGCGGAATACCGAACGGGTCTCCTATCAAGCGGGACGAGGAACTACCTTTCACAAAGAGCTTCTAGAAGAGCTTCTAGAAGAGCTGAAAGTACAAAATGGTGGTAGTAATAAGGATAACGGTGACGAGGGTCTACGAATGTGTATCGCGTGATGGCATCCGCAGCTGTTATCGCTAACAGATTTCTCTCGGATGACCTTGGCATCATATTGATCGAGAAACCAAGAGTCCCTAACGCAGGACCTGGTGGACAAGGAAAATTTTTACTTCGTGCTGATGGCATATTTCCGAGGAGAGATAGTTACAGCAGCTACACAGGGATTCACAAACTGATGGACTACTACAGAAGAAATCTTCGGGACACCAAAGATTCCCTAAGTGGGTCCCCTGTGACCAGGTTCAGCCTTTATTGGAATGAACAGGTTCATAAAGAGAATATCTGTTAACTTAACTTAAGCTAAGATTTTTCAATACTTAAAATCCTTATTAAAAAGTAAGCACCGGCTAACCAAAGGTATTCGAAAATTATTTTTATTGTTTGTACTCACCTCAGTGCAAAATTCGCAGCCGCATTGCTGCAGCGTGGTGGCCTCCTCCTTCGCTTCTACATCTACCAAACACAGCTTGCACGTGAAGGGCTCGAAACGTTTCAGCGGCAGTGCTGCCGGTGCCGCATAGTGTCTGCCGTCGACAATGTCCGTTGGACCTTTGGCCGCAGATGAAATTTTTATCGTCAAAGCGACATCATCGTCATCCGCACCGCCCGCACAGCGTCCGCCGGCATCGCGTTCCATTGTTGTCTTTGACATTGCCAGTAGGGAGGTTATGGTGAAGGGATATGTTTGAGATGTTGGCGGCAATGCGTAGGTGGGTGCGGGCGTGGTGGCCGATGAGCAGGAGGCGGAGGTGCATGGTGTGCCAGCCGACGAAGCGACCGATGTCGGCGAGGTCGGCGATGAGGGCAGATCGACGAGTATGCCTGAGGTGTTGCTGTTGTTAGTGTTGTTGGCCGTGTACGGAGACATTGCTATCGGTGCTTGCGGGGCGTTGGCGGTGGGTGTGATTACTAGTGTATCTGGTGCGACTACGCTGGCTGCAACTGACGCGTAAGCTGTTGCTGCTGCTACGGGCGTCGTGGGTGTGCTGGCATGCGGCGATGTGATGCTTGAGGTGAGCGTAGCCGTGGTCATATTGGACGGCGGTGTGATGCTGCTCGCGCTGTGCGTACTTGGCGCATCGGCCGAGCTTTTACGGGAACAATTACCACTGCTGCTGTTGCCGGCACCGCTGCCACCGGCATTGTGCTCGACGACAGTGGTATCAGCAATGCGATTACTACTTAATACAATATAATTACTACTATTTAACTGACTACTGCTTACATTGCTAATTTTGCGTTCGCGCTGTTGTTGATGTTGTTGTGAAGAGTGTGGTGGCGGCTTGTAATCAAGCGTTGCTGCCAGCGCTTGCAGCTGTTGTTGAGAAGCGGATGTGGGCATTTGCGTCGCAGTAGTCGGAGCGAACGCTCCCGCAGCGCCTGCATTCGCCGCCACATTGAGTGAGTAACGCGATCCTGAAGCGGCCAGCGATAGCAAACTTGAACAGCGCGAGCATGTCGCTGCGGCATTGATGCTCGTCACGCTGTTGCGCAGCCGATTTAGCGGGCGTATTTGTTCGACGCCACTGGTGCTGAAGATGCCGCTGCCTGTGGTGTGTGTGCGCCGCATGCCGCCGCACGCACTTCCAGCCCCACCACCGGCGCTACAACTATTGTGCCGCGCTACACCAGCGCCGCCATTGCTAGCGCTTCCATTGTTTCTGCCGCTGGCGCCCACATGTGCCGCCGCGCTGCCGCCGAAGATGGGCGAGCACAAGGAGTTGGTTTGTCGCGTCAGCGCCAATACAGTCTCACACTTGCGCAGGCCGCGGTACTGCACGATCGAGTGCGACTTCTCGTTGTACAAGCTGGCCGCGCTGCCCTCGCGCCGCATGATATTCCACAATTTCTGTTGCACCACATTCAGCGATGATGTGCTGCCCTGCGTTGCACCATTCACGGTTAGCTTGTCGCCGCCACCACAGTCACTCTTGCGCTGCTCCTGCGCCGCTGCCAATTGTTGTTTATATTGACGCCCGCGTTGCGACGTTTCACGCAACAGCACCATATTCTGTTCAGAGGGCGTTCGCGTAATCTTGATCTCCGGCGATGAGGGCATCGGCTGTTGCGAAACAATATTTTCTGCGCGACAATTGAGGACATCCACATTGCCACCGTTGATCGAATTGCCGCTATTGCTGCGCGCACTGGACGACTTGCGTCCCACCAGCGATTTCAGAAAGTTCTCGATGCGCCTGCGTGGCGGCAACGTGCCACCCAGTGAGTTCGCCAACCCAACATCACCATCAAAGCCGTTCATCGGCGCTGTTGTTTGCGAGTCTGTGTAGCCGCTCTCGCCTCCGGATATCTCGGCCTGCATAGCGGCATTATGTGCATTCGGCAGCGGTAATGTTGTGGGCGCTTGCGGTCCGCCACCATTTGTGCGTCGCGCCAGGCCTGCGTATTTCGCTTCGTACTTCGCGTTGCGTGCAACTCCGACACCACTGCCACTTCCAACGCCGTTACCGCTACCAACAGCACTGATGTCGTTGCCGTCTTTGCCCGCATGGGCGTGGCTGTTGGCCTGCGCATGCAGTTGCGCCTGTATGTTGACTTGGTTGCGCGTCTCTAGCAGCGCAACGGTCTCATTGTCGGCCGCCGTCGAGGAGTTGTGTGAGGACCGTTGCTGTTGGTAGTGGTTGAGGTGTTGTTTCTTTGTGTTGGCCAGGTTGTGGATTGGCGAAGAATCCTACGTGTTTGAAACAAATCAGAAAAATTAATTTAATTTTGACATGAAGTTTAATAAATTTCTTTTTGTTATTTGTTTATATGCTTTTTTTAATCTTTTGTTTTTATTTTCTCTTTCTTGTAGCTTAAACTCAAAATTTCAGAGTTGGGAAAGGTTTGTGGGGTTATCTGGGAGAAAGCCTTTCAGATACTTCTGGCAAGAGCTATGAGCGGTTCTGAGACTTAGCCACTCGATATCATCATAAAACGGATTACTTATATTCTTAGTCCACATTTGTAGACCTAGACTATACCTAGAAGCATGACACCTCAATGTTCTTCATTCTGAGTAAAACCTCCTAAAATTTTATGTAGACCATTCAAAAGGATCCAATTTTGCCGCCAATTTCATCAAGCGACATCTGGAGTTCCGAATTGTAAATCGCATAGCTTCAGTATACACTGCTTCGGTTCGCTTTGGGTAGACTTCATGCAGCTGTCAGTAGGAAGCAGCAATTTTAATTCGATGGAAAGGCATCGGCCATGCTCGAGGACGCAGGAGACCAGCCAACACATGGAGGCGGAATAACTGAACATAAGCAGAGGAAAGCAGTCATTCATGGTGAGACGTTCGATTTCTAGCGGTAAATACATGGATTATGACTTGTTTGTTTAGGCCTTATTCGTCTCTCGACGAACAAAGACCAAATTCTACAAGTCACTCATCATCCCCGTCCTGCAATGCAGAGGCATGAACGATGACAACATCTGATGAGTCGACGTTACGAGTTTTCGAGACACAGGTTCTGCGGAATATTTATGGTCTTTGCACATCTGAACGGCGAATACCTCAATCGATGGAACGATGAGCTGAACGAGATATACGGCGACATTGACATAAGTAGCTCAGCGAATCAGCAGACAGTGTCTACGCTGACTAGGTCGTGTCATTTGAATGGATGAAAACATTCCAGCCTTGGGAGTATTCGACACAATACCAGCCGGAGGCAGCAGAGGAATAGGAAGGTCTCTACTCCGTTGGAAAGACCAGCTGGAGAAGAAGCTGGCTACACTTGGAATCTCCAATTGGCGCCAAAAACCGAAAAGGTAGAAAGACTGGTGCGCTGTTGTAAACTCCGTGAAATCTTAACATTTAAGCGAATCAGATCCAAGCAGACTAAATGACTGGACTCTTAACTAACCTATAATTTTGATGTAATTTTTCTTTGAGTTCATAGTATCTGCTGACATTTAAACTCCCTAATAGGGGCCTACTATTTTTGGAAATTGAGAATTCGCTTTAGAACGAGAAAAAAATAGACAAAAATTTTGATCCGAGAATATAAACCTCAGGGGGGAGCTCGTTTTCAGGCAGCTTGAGAATCTCAATATTAGTCATGTTTAAAAAAAAAATCATTTAGTGGCCACACTCATACATACATATATGTCTATAGGCCTTCCGCGCGCGCTACTTACTCTAGAATCCTGTTCCAGTTCCTCCTCGAGTGCTGTGTAGACGGGGGCGTACCAGGAGTACGCGTGTTGCTTGCGCGTTGTCGCAGCCGTGTTTGTGTTAATTTGACCGGATTGTTGCTGTTGTTGTTGTTCTTCTGCTTTTGCCACTGTGGCGCTTAATGCAGCGCTCGGCTGATGATGTTTATGCAAAACAGCACCAACACTCTTGCTGCCGCCGCCGCCGGCGTTGGCGCTGGGCGCTCTAACACCCTTGCCCGTGGCGCTGCTGCAGTAGTTGTTGTTCGCGCTGCAGCACGTGGATGTGGTTACCAGATTGTTGTTGTAATTCAATTGTAAACTACGACGTTGCTGCTGCAGCTGTTGTTGTTGTTGTGGTTGATGCTGCTGATATGAGGCTGGTAGATGCTTGACGGGTTTGCGCGTCGCGTATTCGTTAGCGGAGCGCAAACTCAGACTATGATGCAACTGCTGTTGTTGCTGCTGCTGTTGTTGTTGTTGCTTCGTTTGATTGCGTTTCGGTTGCTTTGTTTGCTGTTGTTTTTGCTGCGTTGCGCAATTATTATTCGTATTGGCAGCTTGGTATGGCGCCACAGACGCGGTGCGTTGCGGCAACAGATCCTTCTTCGTGAATATCAATGAGGCACTACTCTTCGGCAGGCGGATGGAGCGCTGTTTATCCGCAACTGTGGCCTCGATGTTCGTTAGCAATGGTTCGGTCTCGGAGAGCGGCAAATTTATAACGCAATCGTTCTGATTGTGTGACGGTGAGTCTGCGGCTGGAAAGTTGATTATGAAATGCTCAGCCGCGTCATCGAATGCGCTGTTGGCGCGCGTATATGAGTTCGGGTAGGGCGCAGCGTTAACGCCGCCTATCGAACCGTCCTCACTGGACGACGAGCGCGAGTACTGGCTGGCATAGGAGGCGCGATGCGTTGGCACTGGTGCCACACTGGCAGCGGAGGCGCGTCGATATGGCGGTGGCACATCCGCTAAAGACCGTTGCGGCAAGTACGCAGATACGCTACCTTGCAACGGATAGATTGGCTCATGTGGCGGTGAAGTGCTCAAGTCCAGCAATTGTATGCAATCAAGACTGGCGCCCTGCGGTTGCGGCTGCGCTTGTGGCTGCGCGTGTTGGCGTTGCAGTAATTGCTCCTGCCTAGACTTCTCATCGACTATGGGCAGCCTAATGGACGCTACGGAACTTCGGCGCGCATTCAGATTCACAGCCTCTTTCGCGGACGCTGTTGTTGTGGTCGCAACAAAATTCAACGGTTTGTCGACTGTGAACTCGTGTTGCTCGAAGTAGTATTTGTTGCGCGCTTGTTGCGCTGTCGCCGCCGCTGTTGGATCGTAACTCGACTGGTTGAGTAGTGTCAGTGGCGTGGTTTGCGGTTGTTGTTGTTGCTGCTGGAATTGCAGTTGTAGCTGTAGCTGCTGCGGCTGTTGTTGTCGCAAGTGTAGGGGAAGGTGTGCTATGTTCTGTTGTTGCTGTTGCAGTAAACGCTGTCGCTGTGTGTCGTTGTGCAGCTCATTATTCGGCTGCAACGCGGCTGTTTGCATGGCTGGTGGCCTCATCTTTGCAATTGTAATTAACGGCGCTCACGGTCTTGCTGTTGATTGCAGGTGCATATATGTGGCATGACACTGTTGTTGCATTAACGCTGTGACCAGCACAATTCCAAGTAGACAACTTCATAATGACAGCCTGCAAGGAAAAAGCAGAAACACAATAGATCAGTGGAGGAAATGAGGAACTATATCGAGTGATTGGTGCCACGTCAGCAGTGAAGTGACTGATTGGGAACCGTTGTGTTGATTGTTGTGTTAATGAGAGAGAGTTCGGCTTTATTATAATATATAATATAAAATTCATATTAAACCCAGAATTTAAGAAATTTATGATGGATTCTATAGAATAAAATTTAATATAAAATTTTGTGAAGTCCTTGGATCTATAGTTAGGCCATTCAGCTCTGCATAATTTTCTGCAATTGCAGCAGAATCTTACGTCTCCATTTTTCTAAGAAAGGACAGATGTCGTGTTCCAGCATTTTCCTCCTTGAGCGCTGGTCGCCTTGCTGTGGCGAAGGGGGCTTAAGTGATAGTTAATTGCAACAAAAATGGGAACGCACATTCCTTCCACGAACAAAGTAGGATACTTCAAAATACTCACAATGGGGATATGGATATATAAACACTCGGTTTTACGCCCATCTCCTGATGCGAAAGTTTAAGAATACCCTCAATAACACTATACAAACCTCATGATAATAGCCGAATGGTCAGCGTGTGGTTATAAAATAGCTGATCGCGAAATGTTCCCTCCGATGTCCCTATCAAGAACGGCGATACTAAATGCTTTCTCTACTCATCCCCAATCTGGGGACAAGTGACCAACTCTTTCCGGCTGATTCGAGGGATCAAGAATGAACAAAACATAACTAAAACAACAACTACTAATACATATTCGACCAACGTTATGACAGGGACAACTTTGGCAATGGACCCGAAAAACTCGAAAAGAGTCCTTTGAAGGCACCCTCCTTGCCTCCAGCCAGCAGACGATTAAGCGTGCCCGCGGTCGTATCAGCCACAGAACGCCGGATGAGAGAGCAGATATTATAGCGGATACCAACCAAAGTACCCAAATATGGAATCATCAACACCAAAACAGCCTTGAGTACTAACCAAAGTACACTGGCTGCTAAAGGAAAAAGTAAGTGCAGGTAAAAAAATAAATCCCTAAATCAGTTAAAGAAAAACCGATATCAAAGAGCTTTATAATATATAAGTTTGCCAAAGATCAGGCTGGAACTGGCACTTCAATTTACGAAGAAGAAATAAAGCGTCAGAAACAAAATAGTAGCGGAATATAAAAGTTTCCTGATAAGGAAACAAACCAAATTTAACTCCGTAAACGGCCTTGAGCTTGCAATAAGCTTCGTTCAATTCCAAAGAATTGATTCCTGATTCCTTTCCGGCCAGATTCGCCAAAGGAGGGGCTCAGTCTAGCGTGCCGGAAGATGAAGAAGAAAGTATCTTAGTATTTCCTCCTTCATTCTCTTTTATAAAAAAGTTGGCGTCGGCATGAATTTTAGCCCTACGGCATGAATACCTGTTCTAATCCTGATAGAACTCCCACAATTGCGGTGAGATTAAGTTTGTTAATATAGAACAGCTCCAAAGAGCTCGTGTGTTCCACTCTGTGTCAGACGCATTTGCAACCACACTTGTGTTTGCTGTTTTGGAGATTGTTCCAGCACTAGAACGCAAGAGCACAGGAGAAGACCGAGTCGACCCTAGCTTTATAGGACTTGCGAGTTTGTCAGCTCTGCAATTTCCAGCGATTTCTCAGTGGCTTGGCATCCAAACAAGTCTAATATCGAAGTAATTTGTTGACATTGCTAGTAAAGTCATAAATTCCTTGCCTAGTTTTGAGCAGTGAAGAACACTATCTGGACATTTTTTTGTTCGATAACATGGAGCCCTCAAAGCCGAAAGGCGTTCTAAATTACTGCAGAGTAGTCATCAAAAAGAGATGAAGTCTCTTGTGAAAAGTAATTGAAGTCTAACATAGGAGCTCTTATAAGTCTTACCTCGCAACTGGTTTACATTGTTTTTTTAATTTTGCCTGAGAACTAGAACACCTTCAACAGGAGAGTATACATATTTTCTGCTAGCCAACCAGAAAACTTAATGATCGAACCCTAACAACAAGCGTCATTTGCCAAATCACCGAAATAATTTGATCGCTCAAAGCGATCATTTTACAACAAATATTAGATTATCTTTCGCTTTGACTAAAACGCGATTCTCTAATGCATTTTATATTGTTTCTCCTTTGTTATCACTTTGCATTAAATGCATACTTACGAAGTACTTAAAAATCCAATTTGCAGCAAAGTGAAATAAAACAACAAAGAGACGCTCACAAATGGAGCGCAAAAAGTTGGAATTTTTTAATCTCACTCACAGTGATGGCAATTCGATATGCCATTTCGGTAAGAGAATTCGAAATTCGATTGAAAACGACAGTTCAAATTAATACTGTGGTCGTTTACAAAGCACCGAGCTTATTTATCATTGCCATTCACTTTGTAAGCTGTCATTTTACGAGCACAATAGCGAGTACAAACGAACGTACGGGGAAACTTTTGTCGAACTTTTCAGCACTTTGTTGAATTAGAAGCTGATAAGATCATACATAAAAATAACAATTTAAATGACAGCAAGAGCGAGTAACGAAGTTAAAACAAAATACACCTAAAATGAGTTGGAAGACAAAAAGCAAAAAAAAAAAAAAAATGTGAGCGGAAAACTAACGGATGTTAAGAGCGCCACGAATGCATTTCCTTTGCAACAAAACTTCAATCCTTTGTTTTTGTTCTTTTTTTTCTTTGTTTTTTTTTTGTCCACTCACACTAATCCCTGTGTGTCTTCGTCTCTTCATTTCATACGACTAATCCATTTATAAGATATTTCAATGTTTGAGAATTATAGCCATTGTCAGTGAGGAAGAGATGCTGCCATTCCGCTAGCTGTAAACGCATTCAGGTGGTCCTTTAAAGTAATAATGAGACATTTTTTTAATTTTTAACTACAACTTCGATAGAAATACGAGCAAAAATAAATTACGATACCAATTGTAGATCATGAACTGGGTCGTTCAAAACTCCGAGGCTCAGATTATACATAAAATCTGACAGCGGAACCTAATTTTTTATATTGTAGTGAGGTCTTGTTCAAAAAGAAAAAAGAGTTAGAAATGGGGATCCAGACAAAACCTCAAGCGAAGCTCATTTTTAAATGCTGTATTGAGATCTTGGCTGAAGAAAGTTGAAAAGGGTTTAAATAACATCTTACCGGAACTTTAAGGTCTTCGAGCTGGCCTTGAGGGCATAGATGAGCTATTCCGGAAGTATTGAGGTCTTGTTCAAAAAAGAGTTTAAAATGAGGATCCAGACAAAACCTCCAGTGAAGTTCGGAAGACTTACGATCCTTTGCGTAATAGTAACGGCGATTACCGCAGTCAATAGTTCAGCGAATAAAGAAGCAATGACTACGCTGGCTAGGTCATGTCGTTCAAACGGATGAACACATTCCAGCTCGGAAAGTGTTTGACGCAGTACCCTACTAAGGAAGTAGAGGAAGAGGAAGACCTCCACTGAGTTGGAAAGAACAGGTGGAGAAGAAAGTGGATAATCTTGAAATCTCTAATTGGCGCCGACGAGCGAAAAAGAAGAACGACTGGCCGGCTGTTAAAAACTTCAGCTAAAACCTACGCGATTTAATGGTGTCTCCGCCCATAAGCCAACTTTAAATGTTGTATCGGGATCTTGATTGAATTTTAAAAAAGCTTGAAGATACCTTACCGGATTTAAAAGATTTAAGGTTTTAGTCTTGAGGTCATTGATGACTGAAAAACAAAAACAAAATGTTCGACTCTTTATTGAAAATTTTTAATCTTTTCTTGACAGGTTGCCTTAACCAACTCAGATATCGACAGTGTTGAGACCGTTTTTAGACTCAAAATCCAAAAACTCTCGTTTAATTAGTTTATTGAGGACCACCCTAATAACGATACATGTAAAGTACATATGTACGTTTCAAACTTAAGCTCGCATATCGCATGCTCCGCTCATCACTCACTTATTCATTTTTCAATCAGTCGTAGCATTGTGCCAAAGCTCGCCGCCAGCAATGGCGAAATGGAAATGCGCAGCAATTTCAGCTCAATTGCATTAAAGTGATTTCCGCTTTGCACCCGAAAAATGTGCAGCAAACGTCAAGCAGTCGAGCGTGGACGAGCGCACGGCGGAACTATGAACACAAGACGAAGACGCGGCGCGCAACACAGACGCATGGTATTTCGTTACAAGTCGTAAAAATAGCCAAACTCGTAAATGCTGGATGGAGCAACGCCAAGCGGAAGTAAGCTAGCGCACACAGCCTTAGCAGAGCTCATCCTGACTGATACCACACAACGAGCAGCGCGACCCCACTGCCTGCAGCCTGAAGCTGCCGTGTAACATTCGACTCCCTGCCGCCACCACCCGCTTGCCGCTGCCAATGGTTATGTCCAAATCGACTAAATCTGGCCGTGAGCAATGCGATGTCAAATGGCAATGCCGGCTTTGGAAGCGTATTACAGCTGTCTGCAGTAGCGAGAATAATAAATTTCGTGCCAGCGTGGCGCGGAGTGGAGTGGAGTGCGGTTCACGTAATGTGCGCTACTGCTGCGTGCTACAAGCAGGTTAAGACTGCCATGCCAATGTTGTTTTGATTTCATTTGTTACTCTTGTTGTTGTCGCACAATACACTTCTGCTAATTTTACTATTTGTACTATCTCCGCCGCCGGCTATTTGCGGCAGTATTAGTTCTGATAGTCGTGCGTAGTCACTGCTACTCGCTGTTGTTGTTGTTGGCACTTTAACGTTGCCGCCCGCAAGGCAAATGCCATACCATTCATTTTCATTGTGTTCGCTCGCAGAAGGACACACGGAAGAACGCATACTTTGTAGACTTTGTAGACTTATAACAAATGTTGCAAATGCAAACGAATTTCACGCTTGAGCTATGCTGGAAACTATGATAAAACGTCGAATTAATGAATCAGCAACGTGGAAATAATGCAAAGCGAAGCCGGCCAAACATTGTTGGCGAGTCACAAAAGAGCGGCGACTGACAAGGGGAGCTGCACTTTAGTTGATTTGCTGTGTGCGGCGCCAGCGACCATGATTCACTGGCTTAAAGTTTTTCCAAAAAAAAAAAATTAACAAAATTATGAAATAAAAGATGTTGGTGAAATTAGTAGACACTACAGGCTTACCACAAAGCAATTAGGGATGTTTATGACTCAGCATAAACTGAAGTTTAATGAAGTAGCACGGCTAGTGACATGGGTTCACGGAAGTAAATGGATCATGGTTTCATAACTCCAAACTCTGAAAGTTGTAAAAATGATTTTGTTTCCATCATAGTTACTGGCAAAATTTCAGAACGTCTTTTTTATATTTTGCCATTCTTATAGCTACAAAGAGTAGGTAGAGTGCCTGTCTAATGACGTACCTACGGCTCTAGGGGACTCATTTTGTTATCACCGCGACTGAAATTCCCTTACAATATTGTCTGCACTCTACAGCATCCATCTGACGAAGCAGTTGACTGCTCTCTGAACTATCCATAAACTTTTAATGAAGTTCATCAGTACGAAAAGTTGTATCTATGAAACCTACCTCCGGGAAGTCGTCATGAAACCCTCGACGGAGAGTTGCGATTTCTTTTTTTTCTATACAAAGTCTTGCTTTCGCAAAAAAGAGGTTTTGAAGTCGGCTCATCTTCTATAATGCCACATTCGACTACTGGTTGAGCAATTCAGGGATTGACTCCACCTATATTTATAACACGTTTGTGAATTAACAAGTGGATCAATAAGTCTGACTGACGCATAGATAGCGCTGCCAACAAAAGTTCCGTATGATTTTTCATAAGTACCAACCTTCAAAAGATAACTGTCAAAATTTCATGTCATTTTGATGTTTGGCTCACGAGTTACAGTGATTTAAGTGACGCTTGTCTTGATAATCTCTAAACAATGGATTCGAAACAGTTTCATGTGTTGATTTATCATTGCTTTTTGATGAAGAAAAACACAGTGCAAGCTCAGCAATGGCTTGAAAAGTGCCACGGGAAATCTGCTCGATCAAAAACAACCATTTGTTGGTGGTATGCTGACTTTAAACGTGGTCGTACAGACACTGAAGATGCTGAACGATACCAAATCGTTTTTAAAAACCGTAAATTGAAATTGCGTGAAATAGCTGACACCTTAAAGATATCATAGGGCAGTGTGTACACTATTTTGCATGAACATTTGTCTATGAGGAAGCTGTTGTCAAAGTGGGTGCCGCGTTTGCTCACGGTGGATGAAACTCGACAACGTGTCGTTGATTTTGAGCGCTGCTTGAAGCTGTTTCGCCGGAACAAACCGGATTTTTTGCGTCTATATTCATCGGATCTGGCCTCCAGCGACTACTACCTGTTTGCAGAACTCAAAAAAATGCTCCAAGGAAAGAGATTCTACTCCAACGAGGAAGTCATCGCCGAAACGAACGCTTATTTCGAGGCCAAAGATAAATCGTTCTATACGAAAGGTATTGAAATGTTAGAGAAACGCTGGGCTGATTGTGTTGCTCTTGGAGGAGACTATGTTGATGAATAAAGTCGAATTTTTCCAAAAAAAATGTGTGTTTTCTTATTTAGTCCCGGGACTTATTGATCCACGTGTTATAATTATATCTGCTAGTAGGCAAAAGCATATAAACTCTCTCTATTCCGGAGCCTAAATATAGGGTTCTTTTAAAAAAGATTATTATTCAATGCCTAGTAATAAAAAGTATCATATATTATGGAACAGGATATATTAGGTTTGCCACGAAATTTGTAAAAATCAAAAGTAAACGAGGGAGATTCTAAAAAATATATAAATGATATAAGAGGCGAGGTCTGTCGATTTAGCCATGTTTGTTCGCTTGTCTCTATATACACAAAACAGTCCCTCAGTTTTTCAGATACCGATCTGAAATTTCTCACACGTCGGTCTCTTCGCAATAAGCCCCTAATTTACCCCTGTCACTTCAGGTTAAGGGGGTATTCTACTCTAGAATTTTGAAAAATTCGATTTTTTTTTTCATATACTATATTTAAAGTTAAGACTTTCAAAAATATGACCTTTGAAGTATTTTTCAAAATTCGACTTATTTTCGGAGATACAGCCGATTTTGTGAGGTGGCGTCCGTATTTACTAGAATTGTCTCCTAAACTTTAAACGCGTTTTTCTCGAAACTACTTTTTTCCACACGGTACCGGCATTATCTCAAGTTCTGTACAACCGATTTACTTGAAATTTTGTGTGAACCTTCTTTATATAATCCTCTATCGTTCCTATCAGCATCGTGTCAAAATTTGTGTTTTTACTATTTTAAAAAATTCAGGAATTTCAAAAAAAGCGTAAAAAAAGATTTTTATTTTCAGGCAGTCGCCATTTTTCAAAAAAAAATTTTTTTCGTGTTCCCTGAGGTAGGGACTATAACAGCATCCTTACCAATTTTAAGAACGGCTTTCCACAAATGAGACGAAGTCATGAAAACCAAATTTTACCGAAGGCGCCAACGGCTTACACAGCCGAGGGTTATAACAATTTTATGGAATTCGAATGCGATAACAAAGATGTGTTAAAAGGCGTACATTTTCAAGTGTTTTGCCCGTTCGAATCAAATTTAATTTAACAGCACATATCTTGGAAAATATTGAGAGAAAAATTATAAAAATTTTTTTAATCTCTAATTATAGTAAGATGGCCTTTAATTTAATGAAGATAATTTCATAAATATATGACTGCTCAAAACACTATATGAAAAACTTGTCCGAAAAATTATATGAAGAAACAGTGCTGACAGATGGACTAAAACTTTTCATTATAGTATGTTTTTAAATATTTTTTAAAGATAAGTACCTACAAATTCAAATTTAACGAGAGAGAATTTCTAAGGTTATAAATTCTTCCGATAAAAGAGCAGAGCCATGATTTATGAGCCTGCAAATTTTTACTATTCCTAAAGCAGATAGCGATGCAGTGGACTGTAAGAAATATGCTGAAATCAGAATTCAACTGTAAAATATTTGGAAAAAATACAACAAAAACATAAAGAGCGAAGAGAGCGAAGAAAGCGACAGAACAAGTTATACATATTGCGAGGAGAGAACTAACGCCGTTTGACAGCAAGTAGTAAAGTGTCATGTGTATTAAATTTTTTACTTTTTAATACTTTTCAACTGAGAACACACATTTCATCCCACACACATCACAACACACCAAAACGGATTTGTCTGGGCCACAAATCGCTTTTATAGACTTCTTCGCTGTAAAGTTCGCTACACTTTCTAACCAAAATTTTGTGTGATGTTTCCATCGTCGACAGTCACATAAATCTTCTGCATGCTGAAGTGAACCAATTGATTGGTTGGTTGGTTGGTTGGTTGTTGTTGTTGTAACACCATTGATTTGCATGCCACAAACAACGATGAATTGATGATGGAAAATTTTAGTTTTATGAGAATGTCTGATGTGCCAATCCAGTCGTTTCAACTTGTCCGATTCGCAATGAATTCGATTCATCTTATTCGGCGCTGCCACTCAGTTGCCCACTTCACACGCTGCTCACGGCACGCCAAGTAGTGGAAGGTAGTGTTGTGGAACGCTGTGGGCGGCGGAAAATCTGCTGCAACAGCAGTCTGCTCGCCGCCAGCATCACCAGCATACTTGCATTGAAAATTCAATTTGTCCAGCTGTCAATTCATGCTTAAATAAATTTCACTTGTCTACTTCGACAGTGTTCGCCTTTATGCGAATGCGAAGGATAGCTGGAGCATGAGCGATAATATGCTGGCGTGTGGCTGTCAGCAGGCAATGGCGGCCGAGCGAATTGACAAGCGATTGCCGGCCGCGCAACAATCAACCAACCAACCGCTGACATCCAATAACGCCAGACTTAATAAATTTTTTATTTATTTTTTAGTTTGGCCAAAGTTCATTTCTTATATGAATATTATATCTAGGTTCTTGCCAGCAGTGTAAATCTGTTCATTCAAGCGCTGCGCAGCTAAATCTGCTATTTCACACACTGAAAATTACATACATACCTTTATATGTACGTACGCACTCGCTCTAAGTAATCTTTATGAGTAATCTTCACAAGTCTGTGCTTTTCACTAAACATTTGTAAAGTCTCGGCTCATACATTTTGGCTCTCTTGGTTCGTTGCTTTGCTTGAAATTTGCCGCTCACTTCTAATCAAATCTCATAAATGAAAACTTTTGCAATTAGACACGCTTGAAAGGAGCGCGTGTTAAACTCATACATACAATTGAGGAGTGGAGGGACAGCGGCGCACAAATATTTGCAGAGTTCCACAACTTTTTGGAATATGAGAATTGCCGTCATCGATTCGCCGTACTCTGTCTTTGAGCGTTGCACTCTTCTCGAAAAATATATATTTATTTGTAGAAGTGAAGAAAAAGTTGGCGAAATTAATGTGATATTAGGCAGTGATATATCCAATTCTATTGAGTTTTTTGTTTACAGATTTTTAAAAAGTTTTAATATTGTGAATGACTTAAGTCAACAAGTTCCGTTCACTTCTCACCACATTAATGACAAGCGCAGATGGAATAAATTATGCGATAATCCCGTTGATCGATGGCAGAGAGAAGCAGCCGTCTCTTATTTGCCTTGCAAAAACAATAACAGTCCACAGAAACTGCGTGAGATCATGTGTAAAGAACAGTTTTACCGCGAGAGGCACACGATTGTTTTTCTTTATTTTGCTGTTTCTTCTTCACCAAAGGAAGTATTGACACAGTTTTGCGCATTTTTGGAGTGAGAACAAATTATTATTAGAAAAATATATTCAATAAAACTCACTTGGATATTTCACAGATTGGCCGGTATTCGGAACCCGATTTTAATTATTTTTAACAATATGCATTTTCTCATTGGGAAAATACGCGTTTTCAAATTCATGCAGATACCTCATAGATGACTGAAAAATAACCAAAATTAGAGCTAAACACTCGAAAATAAGAAGCATAAATATGGGATTCGTCTTAAAAATGTCGTCGTACATCTCGCACAGCTCTACATTCCATCAAATGCGATATTCGCCGTGGCCAACGCGCAAAGGACCAAAAATCCTTCGCATAACTTTTCTCTCGAAAACTCGCAACGTCGACTCATCAGTTGTTGTCATCGTCCAAGCTTCCGCACCATATAGCAGGACAGGAATTATACAATTCCTGTATTATAGAGTTTGGTTTTTGTTCGTCGAGAGAGGACTTCACTTTTCAATCCTACTCAGTTCGAATTGGCATCTGTTGGCAAGAGTTATTTGGCGTTGGATTTCGAGGTTCACTTTGTTGCTGGTATTGATGCTGGTTCCAAGTTAGACGAAATTATCTACGTCTTCAAACTTATGACTGTCAATAGTGACTTGTCCACAATTGGGGCGTTGGTGTGGGGGTGGACATATCCATGGATAAAACTGTGACAATGATGCTGAAAGGCAAACTGTCGCCGGTCCGTTCACCAATCGTCCGGTTAAATGGGGTCAGCATCAGGTATGTGACGCAAGTCAAATATCTGGGGCTGACCATGAGTGAAAGAATGAGCTTCACTCCACATTTAGCAATTGTGAGGGAGCGACTGCAGGGAACGGTGGGCAAAATACGACGCATTTTGAGGAGTGATTGGGGTCTCGGGCGTCGTGCTGTTCGCACCATATATCGGGGTTTGTTTGTGGCCTGTGCCACTTACGGCGCCGCTGTATGGTGGGAGACAGCCACGACAGTCTCGGGGCGACAAAAGCTTCTCTCAATACAGCGTCTTATAATGCTTGCTTGCTTGCCTGTTTGTCGCACCGTCTCAACGGAAGCAATGCAAGTGCTGTTGGGAGCTCCCCCGCTTGACCTGATTGTCATACAGCGAGCTGTTGCATTCAGATTAAGGAGGGGTTTGAGTGTGTCATTGTTCCAGAATGATTGGATCTCTGACAATGATGCAGAGAGGGAGGGATATCTAGGAAGCAAGAGGCTTCTAGATGAAATAGTTAGGAATAAGTGGCAAAACCGTTGGAACAACAGCAGCAACGGTCGAGTGACACACCAATACATCCAGGATGTTAGGTTTGTGGAAGGAAACCCCGACTTCAGATTCTGTCTGAGCTCGGGCTTCCTACTTACGGGGCATGGGCCTCTAAATGCATTCTTGCATAGGAGGAATCTGTCGGATACACCCGAATGTGCGTGTGGAGCACGCAATGAGGATTGGGTACATGTCATTGCAGAATGCGCAATGTACTCAGACATCAGGAGCTTTAGGAGAATGGGGATTAGTTACATAAATGGACGGCTAGATGTGAGCGGTGTGATCTCCACTAGCTGGAATGCCGAACTTGTAGGGACGTTTGATAAGTTTGCGCGAGAGATATTTAGGAGGCGAAGACAATTGACTGAAACGTTAGGTTAGATTAGGTTAGGTTAGGTAAGGGGAATTGCTGGGTGCATGGGATGGGGGGTATGGTCACCAGTCCAGAGCAGTATGGAAGCTCAACTGGTAGTAGTTTCGGCTACGAGGTCTGACCGGAGACTTAATTCTGGTACCACGGGGAGCAGGAGCCCTTGGAGTTCGCTCCAACCTGCTCATGCGGTAGGCCCCTCGGGGAGTATCGTGGTGGTTGTGGTTTAAACCCAAATCGCGGGAAGAGTGTTTTGATCACTCAATGTGGAGTTGCATTGCAACCGGGTGCCGGACCCAAAGTACGGCAGAGGTTTTAGATGGGCCTCGAACCCTACCAAGGTGGTTAGTGTGTCCATTCCACACTGCCAATTGGTACTGGAAATGCCTGGCATTTTCAGGGCGCTGATCAACGCATTGATTTGATCCGTTGTACTTTTGAGTACCGTGGAGTTAGGCTGTCGTCAGCAGGTACCCACGTTAAGCACACCGGACGTTGTCAATAGTGACTAGGGATCTAAATCCCAAGGAGAGGACGTAGAGGAGTACGTGACGACGGTGGAAGTGGAGGCTTCCTTGGACTCCGATAGAGTGCCACTAAAGCCGCCACCGCCGAAAAAGAAGGACCGTAAAGGGTCGTCAACGAAGGAGCAGAAGAAACGAAGCAGCAGTTGTAGCTCCTCGGACAGCGACAACAGCGCGAAAAGCACTGTTAAGAATGTCAGCCGGAAGGATAGCAGCGGCGGAGAGAAACGCCTAGCTAGCGGAGGTGTCACGCAGAAGACGGCAGCAGCGGCAAAGGTAATTAAAAATAAGATTGAGGGTGCGGGTACTTCCACGCATGTGGATGCTATGAAAGCTATATCCGGGGACTTTAGCGATGTAGTTTTAGAGTCGGGCTTGGGTGCTCCAGCAATAAAAAGATTGCTGGACCTTTCGCCACGGTATGAGGTGATCCTCATGTCCGTGATAATGGAGAACGCCCATCTCCGTGGGCAAATTGACGCCCTAAAAGGGAGCTGTGGGCCATCCCACATGCATGTGCAATCAGTTGCATCACCTTCGGCGCCTGCCCCACCAGCGCCTGTGCTGGAGGCAATTGCGCCCAAGATGGCAAAACCAGTGGAAACCTGGTCTGTGGTTGTGAGAAGCAAGGCTCCTGCCACCTCATCCAAGGAGGTGGCCAAGAAAGTCCAGAAGGAAGTGGGTCCTTCTCTTGGCGTGCGTGTGCACGCATTGAAGACCATCAAAGGGGGTGGTGTGGTCAGGCGGACCCCCTCCATCAAGGAGAGGGATATGGTGGCCAAAAACACCAAATTTTCTGAGGTCGGTCTAAGTGTGACCGTCAACAAAAAGATGGGACAAAGGGTGGTTGTGCAGGGTGTGCACACCGAACTGAAGCTCGACGAGTTCATGGAGGAACTCTTCGAGCACAACATCAGGGGGCGTTGTCCTGGGGCGAAAAAAGACGTAAGGATTGTAAGCAAGACCTGAGCGGTTAAGGGTGATGGTAGGACGAACGTCGTCTTGGAAGGAGATGACAAAGTCATGTCAACTCTTTTGGAGGCAGGAAGGGTCTACATTAAGTGGTTCTGCTTCCGAGTGTGTGCGGATAGCCCAGTTACCGGATATTTCCGATGTATGGGCTTCGATCGCCGGGTTGCGGATTGTCGAGCCAAGTCCGATGTCTGCCGGAGGTGTGGTCAAGGGGGTCACAAAGCTGCCGTTTGCAAAAATGCCCCGCATTGTCACAACTGCCACTTTAGGGGTAAGCCGGCTGAACATCTTATGATGTCCGATGTCTGCCCAGTATATTGCGGCATCGTGGGGCGCTTGCTTGCTAGGCATTGATGGGCGCGCTAAAACATTCGGTTAAGTTAGGTTAGATAAGGTAAGGAGAGTTGTGGGTGCATGGGATGGGGGTATGGTCACCAGTTCAGAGTAGTATGGAAGCTCAACTGGTAGTAGTTTTGGCTACGAGGTTTGACCGTTCTTTTCCAAAATTTACCGCATGGTGAACATGTGGTCAATTGTAGGCATAAAAGCACACTGATAAGGTCCAATCTGTTTGTTGAGTGTGGGCTTTATTCTTTCATATAATACGCTCGATACAACCTTATATTCGACATTATCCTAACGGGTACCAACGCTTTACTCTCTGAAGTACATAAAGTGCATTCGGCGATTTTATGAACAAATTCTTAAAATTTTTTGCTTGAAGTAGTTTCTAGAATCGAACCTAAGTTTTCAAATTATTTGCCTTCCTTGAGCATTTCCGCTACATATTTTATAAAAAGTTAAAGCTAAAGACTACAAATTCTCTTAAAAATATTAAAAATGTGTAAAACTGTTTAGTCAACACGATTGGTTCCGAGATTTCTATGCCTGAAACAACTGTTGAGTCTTTAGAACATTGAAAACGAAGGTGTATGTCTCATTATAACTATAATTCCTTTTTTCAAAATAATACCAATTAAATAATAATCAATACGTAAAATGTCGAAACTAATACTAATTACATCTATTACATTATAGAAGTATTTTTTTTTTTTTTTTTAATTTTTTGAAACTTAATTTTTAACATTTTTGGTAGAGCTCAAAGTCAACTATAAACCTTAATTTAATAACTACAATTATACTCACATATAATATACTTAGTTAAGGGACTAAAACAATGTTTCCAATTTTTACTAGAATATGCTATTTCTTCCGAGATGGCTTGCAGTATCAGTATAATAATCAAAACCATCACCGGACTGGTTGGCAAAAAATGTATTAAGCGCACGGTGAAACGACTCTTCTGAATTAAAGGTATTTGATGTATCCAAATCGTCCATTGGCTCCGCTTCACTACTTGATGTTCTGCTAAGACCACAATCAGCATCGTCGATACTCCTTCGGTTGGGTAACAATAATGCGAGATCGTTGAAGTTCAGTTGCCTTCTGATTCTAGAAATTGTTGTATTTTGCTCATTCTCTTGCTCTTTTTTAATACCTTGTAATCGCAGAAAATCATCAACCAAGTTACGCTTTCCGGGTTCTGGGTGCTTTAACGGGTATTGTTGTATATGTACCATTGGGGTTTTTACTTCATTTTGCGAATTGTTCTCTTCGGCTAATGTTATGTCTTCGCCTCTTCTTAACCTTTTGATATGCAAGTTGAATTCGGCTTCGAATTCTCTTCGGCGTTTTAAATGCATATCTATTGATTCAATTTGTGCGTTTTTCATTTGAATATTGTTGTTCGTAAAGTTCATAATTGCAGAGTATTTAAAATGTTGATGTTTCAATGTCAATAGTTGGAAATGTTATGACGGTGAGCGAAATAAATTTGTCACATTTATACCAATTTGATATTTGAAAAAAAAAATAATAATTAGGAAAAATTGCAAATTGAAATTTCGCTACAAAATGGATAGTGCCACCTCTAAGAGATAATTTTTGGCCTCAAACGTATATCACCGTAGAGAAGCAGCTTTGGAATATTTTAAAGCTTAAGCAATAAGTTTTAGTCTCTCAAAAGCTCTCCAAGAGACGATTTATACTGATTTTAATTTCTTACTCTCTCATCAACTTCTCTCCTAACCTCGTTGAACGATATCAGAGAACACGAAGCAGTTCTTGTTTGTGTTGTAAAAGTCTGAAAGACAAAGAACAGATTTCTAACAAGAATTTGATCAACACTTGGACTGAGAACTCCCTTAGTAAGGCCTGATAAAACAAACTAAGGAAAAAACTTCAAATTATTTTCGCCCTAAACCTATGTTCTAGGACAGCTACAATGCTACAATGTCCCTGTGCCCTGAAAATGTGTTAGTGAAAGATTTGCGAGCTCCTGAATATATTAAACTAAAATATTTGTACACGATTGAATCATGGTTTATTGATTTAGTAATAATTTTTGTCAATTAATTTTTACATTTACATTTTTTACAGTATTTAATTTGCAAAAGAAATATTCTACTTATTAATTTATAAATTTTTGTAATTTTTACCCTACGCTCTGCGAATGGAAAAAATGAAAAGTGACTAAATAAACAAAAAAGTGGCTTCAGATAAAGCAAATCAGCTCACGGCGTCTATTTTTTTAGTATAAATACTCATAGCTTGTGGTTCAGCACATTGCTTCTTTGTCTGTTTGACGACCATGAACGGGCTTGTGGGATCTCCATTTTCATTGTCCCGTTTCTAATTTTGTAACAACGTGGTATTGTAGCGTAAACTATTTCTGAACGTTGCAGCTCCCTAAATATGCCTAGGTTCATACAGGCGCTCCTGCATGACGGATTAGAACGACTGGATGTATACATTATTCTGTGGCTCTGTTCTGAGAACAAAAATGGCGGCTGCTTCACGAAAAAAAAATTTGTCGAAATCTAAGCTGGGATTTTGCTTAGAAGAAATCGTGTGAGCATAGTCCAAGTCCTGATTACCCAAGTTGATCCGAGTATTAGTTTTGCAGATACAGCCATGGAAAGTTGCTCGAGGTCACTTAAGCTTTTTTCTCGAACTGTGTTTTCAAAGTCAATTACCACCCAATTCTTAGTTACAAAAGCCTTGTAAAGTATCTTTGAAATAATAAAAAGCTTGAATGAAATATATTTCTTCTCCTATCGGTCATCTTTTTAAATTTGGAAGCTCCTGAATATAAGAATTCGTTATATCTTCGAATATTTTTTGAAGGAATAGCGTTTCCCAATATTTTATTAACCCAACTTGGATCGTGTATGGTTCGTTCGATGTTTTCAATTTTAATTCCTAATAATGTTTGCTTCCTTTAATCTCAATGTCGTTCCTTCCGAAATGCCATTTTTGATATACTGATTACTTCTTTTTCAATGTCATTAAATCTTATGGTTCGCATCGAACTCCTTGCGTAATTTTCCCTTATGGAATGTACATTGGCCCATAATTCTTCAAAAAAGAATTGATATACTAGTTACTTCTTTTCCAATGTCATTAAATCTTATGGTTCCCATCGAACTCCTTGCGTATTCTTCCCTTATGGAATGGACATTGGCCCATAATTCTTCATAAATGAAGATGCCAATAATGCCGTCAAAGGAAGACCCAGGAGTTTTAGGTTTTCAATTTAATGGCATCGAACTCCTTGCGTAATTTTCCCTTATGGAATGTACATTGGCCCATAATTCTTCAAAAAAGAATTGATATACTAGTTACTTCTTTTCCAATGTCATTAAATCTTATGGTTCCCATCGAACTCCTTGCGTATTCTTCCCTTATGGAATGTACATTGGCCCATAATTCTTCAAAAAAGAATTGATATACTAGTTACTTCTTTTCCAATGTCATTAAATCTTATGGTTCCCATCGAACTCCTTGCGTATTCTTCCCTTATGGAATGGACATTGGCCCATAATTCTTCAATAAAGAATTGATATACTAGTTACTTCTTTTCCAATGTCATTAAATCTTATGGTTCCCATCGAACTCCTTGCGTAATTTTACCTTATGAAATGGACATTGGCCCGTAATTCTTCAAAAATGAAGACGCCAATAATGCCGTCGAGGAAAGACCCAGGAGTTTTGGGTTTTTATTTTATTGGCATCGAACTCCTTGCGTATTCTTCCCTTATGGAATGGACATTGGCCCATAATTCTTCAAAAATGAAGGCGCCAGTTATGTTAACGGGGTCACTTAACGGGAGGTCCAGGAAATGAGCTGTGTTAGATTCACTCTTGTTTCACGCGTCAACTCGATCTCTTGCTCTGCGATGTTGCGATGGTGGTGTTTGGACCCCAAGTACGCCATTCAATGAGAGTTAGTCAGTGAAGGTGTTAATGAATGATGTTCAATGCCTAATAGGACAGTCCTCTCAAAGGGCTATCTTGGCGTTTATGACGCTAAGTGTTATGGTGGTGCAGTAGCAGCAGTGTCCAACTTGCGGAATAAACGTTCGCCAACGGATATGACCGTAGGAATGGGTAGGTACTTGCCGATACAAAAAGGGTTAGATCGTCGAAATGACTGTCATGGCCGAATAAAATCTCGATATTGTAGAGCCGACTGCCTAGGGAATTGTACTAGAAATTGACGGTTCTAACAGGATGGCGCTACGTATGGCCGTAAATAATCTATTGTAGAATACATTCGGTAAGCACATTATTATGTCGTAGTCGTGGGCTTGTTTCGTGGCCTATAAGATCGTGCGATCGTGCGATCTTGCTGATCTTTAAAATAAGTGGCGTCTTTTTGAAACGAACTTCGATTTATTCAGGTCGCCACCGAGAATTACGTTCTCACAGGGATCATTTTTGAAGATATGGACAGGTGCATACCAGAACAAAAGCCACACCAAACCTTCATTTTTTCTGGATCCTGAATCTTTGCAGGTTGTGCTGCGGCAATTTTGCTTGAAATGTACCTCTGAAATCCATCGCTGAATAAAATTTGGCTCGAAAACGTCGGATCTTCTTGGAACTTTTCAAGAGCCCATAAGGCGAAGAGTGGTCGCTTGGAAAAGTCGGTAAGCTGTTTTGTTTAACCTTTCAATTTAAGCTTGACACGACTGCCGCGTAAAAAATTCCAATGCTAGTGAAAAAAGTACGTCTACGTGGACCACCCGTACTAATAAATTGTATTTGGGGTTTCATTAAAATTCCTCACATACAATCAGCAATCATATAGAATAAGATCAGCCACATGTTCGAAATCCTGATATAAATTAAATGGGGCTTAATAAAGTTTTCGGCCATTTTAATTCATTTAAGGCACAAAGATATACTGTTGTGAACAAGTAAGCCAAATTTCAATAAGATGTCGGAATCCTTACTCATGTTATCACTTGCACGGACGGACGGAAAACGAACAAACATGTACATATCGGTCCCATATAAATCGAAGTTCAAGTTAAGGACTACGAATTCGCCTAAAAGTATGCTTTGAAAAGGAAAGATCTGCAAAACTTTTTATATACCAAAAATTTTTTTTTTTATTACTATGCCTGAAAGTAAGTCTTCAGAATAATTTTTAAATGAGGCTGTACGAATAAACCACCTTATATACATACGTTTTTTCTGTAAAAAATTCTAATTTTTATATTATCAGTACATAAAATGTAATCAAAGCACTTATTAAACATTATACAAACTATTTTGTTACTATTTTTTTCTAACCTCACTTTTAACGTCTTGAGTTTGGCTCAATACCAATTATTATGAACCAATGTAATTTATAGTCCTTTGACATCTTAATCTCTTAATCTTAATTGAATAACTACAACTACAATTATGCTCACATATAACACAACATGTAGACATACATTTAGTTAAGCAACTAAAATAATATTCTCAACTTTGACTTAGGTAAACATTTTCGCTTAACATCCTCTATTTTGCGAGAGTCTAATGGTTCCGTGGCGGGACCATCCGGGAAAGCAGGCGAGTGGATCTGGCAAGAGTTTGCCGGTCGAAAAGTACAGGCAGAAGCGACCGCGTGGCATGCGTGGCAACTGATACTGCTTTCCTCCAGTTAATTTTTTTCAAATCTTCTATAGATAGCCACGTTCCATGAGGTCCTATTTCCAAACCATCACTGGATTGGTTGCCATAAGCGGTATCAAGCGCTCGCTGAATTAACGGAGGGATTGATGTATGTAGAAGCGACTGCGACTCCACTGAATTTGATGTATTTGATGTGCCCAAATCGTCGATTGGCTCCGTCTTAATACCTGATGTTCTGCTAAGACCACAATCAGCATCGTCGGTACCCATTTGCTTGGGTAAGAATAATGCGAGATCGTTGAAGTTCAGTTGCTTCTTGATTGAAGAACTTGTTGCGTTTTGCTCATCCTCTCGTTCTTTTTTAATACTTTCTAATGGTAAAAGCACATCAACCAAGTCATGTCTTCTTGAATCTGGTATACCTTTTAAGTATTGTGGCATCTGTGCCAACGGGGCTTTAACTTCATCTTGTAAACTCTCTTCCTCGGCTGTTGTGAAGTATTTGCTTCTCTTTGACTTTTTTACACACAAGTTGTATTTTATTTCGAATTCTCTTCGGCGTTTTAGTTGCATTTTTGCTACGGATGGACCCTTCTTATAAAATTTTGGTTGCCTTTTTGATTCTGACAATTCTTTTCGGCGTTTTAATTGCAAGTCTGCAATGGATGGACCCTTGATAACAGACGGTTGTTGATGTTTCGATTCTGACTCGCTTCGGTTAACGCCTTCTTTTAATTCCGTTCCGTGCGGCAAATCAGGTATTATTTCTATTGATTCAACTTTCTCGATTTTTATTTGAATATTGCTGGTCGCAGAGTCCATAGTGGCAGAGTATTTTTAAATTTTGATGTTTTAGGGACGATAGTTGAGTATGTTATGATGGTGAGCGAACAAAATTTGTCATATTTATACCAATTTGATATTACATGAAAAAAATTAACAAAAAAAAATTAAAAAAAAAAATTACAAACTCTAGGACTTGAAATTTCGCTGCAATGTGGAAAGTAGCAATCTTAGGGATAATTTTCGAACTCCGAAAAGGAAGCAGTGTATTTGAGTATTTAGAAATGTATACAATATGCTGTTCGTTAGGTTTTAGTTGCTCAAAAACTCTCCCAAAGACGACTACTACCAATGCTCATAACGAAATCGAGAACCTCGCCTCCCCTTAACGAAAGAAGCTCTCCACCAATACGAATCTTAAGGAAGGAATCGTGGGAACAACTTCTTCAGGTCCTAACCGTGGCCTGAAGATCCTCTAAACTGGAATACCTACGGGCTCACTGCCACCAAAAGGACAGAACTCGTCCAAATCATAAAAGATAATAACAAAGTTGGAATAGATACCGGAATTTGAGGAGGGAAGCGAGACGCATTTGCAAACAAACAAAGAGAGAGGCCGACAGGGTAATGCTCGTAAATTCTATGAAAAGATGCGCCGACTAACAAAAGGTTTCATGACCGCAGAATACCGTTGTGGAACCCTAAAAGCTGATCTAGTGACTGATGCCCAGATTATACTGAACTTATGGCGGGAACACTTCTCTAGCTCACTGAATGACAGTGAAAGTATAACACTAGGAGATGGTGAACCTGATTTCTCTATCGATGACGATGGAGCAGATCGCCCGACCATGAAGAAGTTCGAATGGCAATTACCCGTCTGATGAACAACAAAGCGGCGGCGGTCGACGGTTTGCCGGCCGAGCTATTTAAATACGGCGGCAAAGAACTGATAAGGAGTATGCATCAGCTTCTTTCTAAAATATGGTCGGCCGAAAGCATGCCCAACGATTGGAATCTAAGTGTGCTATACCCAATCCACAAAAGGGGGAGACCCCACATTCTGTTCCACCTACCGTGGGAAAAACATCTCTCTCAACATCGCATATGAGGTTCTATCGAGCATATTGTGTGAAATACCAAAGCTCACCTGAGTGGACCTTATCAGTGTGGCTTTAAACTTGAAAAATCAACAATCGACCAGATATTCAATGAAGATTCGGCGCCCACAATAAAGGTAACGGTAATGGAAGAAATACATATGTTTAGTTATTTTTTCAGCTGTTTCGAGAGGGATGTTTAATTTTGTGCAGATCAAATAATTTTTTCATACGATATAGTTGAACTAAGTGGAAGTACCGTTGACATAATATAAGAGAGAATATAACTTTGAATGGAGAAATTTTAATACTCCTGCATAAGGAAAACGATATTAAGAAAGACTACAAAAAACATTCACACGTAACGTAACAAATATACATTTGAATACTCGATATATAGTATATTTTTTTCGTCTAATTACGACCTAAAACATGGAAATTTACTGCTCTAAAGTTATGGTCAAGATTTGTATTGACCCATGTTATTCATAGCCGCACACTTTTGACTTATTATATAACGGATTCTACTTTCGGAACAATCAAATTTCTGTTTCACAAAATATATTAAATCCTTAACTTTAAGCGGATCCAGTTGACCTTTAAGTGGACAAATGCGAACATGCAAAGAATAGCCAGTCAGAGTATGTGTGGCAAGTGTTTCGCGGTCGAACATTACATCCAAAAGTGATCGCGTGGCACTTGACATGCTCTTCCACCTAATTTTTCGCAAGTCCTCTTTGAGTAATCGTGTTCCATTCGGTCCTAGTTCAAAATCAGACAACCCGTCATTGGTAGAGAAGAATTTATTCACATTCGCAATATTGGAAAGTTGGTTTTCCTTATTCCGTTGCTTCATCTTATTAAATGCTTTCTGTACTAACGCAGTGTGAGATGCTGTGTGGATCCGTTCTGGTAAACTTGAAGTCTTTAATGTGCTCCTTGCGTCAATTTTCTCCCCGTGTAAAACTGCAACGAAATCTTCAAAGATCGGTTTAAGAGCCATAGATCGCATATTCTCATCAATGCTGTTATGTTCGGTTAACGCAGAGTCACGTAACGGATAATGTGGTATCTGTAGTATTGGTGGTTTTACTACACTTGGCTGTGCCTCTACTTGAACTGATATATTTTCGTCTGGCTTCGACTTTTTTGGCATCAAATTGAATTGGGTTTGGTCGTCCCTTTGGCGTTTTGATGGCAGTTCCTTTTCAATGGGTGCTTTCGCTGATGCCTCATTCGCAAAAGCTAAAGTCAAATCAAATGATATTTCTGTTGATTCAGTAATTTCGTTTTCTAATTTAGTGTTATTCGTACTGGTCGCGGTGTCCATAATTGCAGCGTGTTTGAAGTGTTGATGTTTCAGGGTCAATAGTTGAGAATGTTATGATGACGAGTCGAAAAATTTACCATTTTTATACAAAGTTGATTTTATGGTAGATTTTTCGCTTTGAAAATACAAAAAAAAAAAAAAAAAAAAAAAAAATACTAAAGAGGGAAAAAGTATAGAAAACTGGTGAACATTGGATTCATTATCTCAATATCTAAAACATTTTCAACTAATCTGCGAGATATCACGCTTTAAGCAAAAACATTTACAAGAAACAAGTACTGCGAGATCCCTTCAGAATTTACTGTTGTGGCGATACCTCATTTTATAAATGCATCTTGAAGGAATGAACTGAATAAAACTTTAAGCTCAGGCTGTCAAAAACATATGTTGCTATTAGAGTTGCCATGCTGTCAAAATTAGTGAAAATATGCCAGATTAAGGCACCTCTGAAGATAATTATCAAGGAAACATAATATTATCTCACAAACATCTCAGAATTCCTTTCAAAAGGAAGAAGCTATATGAACGAAATTATATTCTAATTTTTGGGTTGTAATAGAACCTGCTACTAAAGACTTTTCTTTTCATACCAATATTGTAATTAAATTTGTAATTAACCATGACGGAACCCTGGCCATGAGATCAGACAACGAGTTTGAAACAACTTGAGAATAAAACAAAGTAAAGAAGTATTGATTTTAGCATTTCTCTCATCTCTTGAAAACTCAAACCTAAAGCACAAACAAAAAAAAAATAAACAAAAATCAAAGCAAAAACAAAAAATATTCCTGCAATAAGAAAAACACAAAAATATTGTCTGTTTTAGTTTGCACTTCTTCACGGTACAGTTAAAGAAACGCTAAAAGAATAGACACGTTGAGTTGTTGGCAAATGTAGGTATTTACGACTTGATAAAGGTGATATGGAATATTCCAAAGAAAATAAAAAATAATTAACAATAATAAGAACAATGGTTTGTCGAGACCATAATACTCTTCATAAATAAAAAACTTTTTATACAAGAAATAGTATTCCGATCTGAACAATTCCTTCCGATATAATTGCATTACGTTGAGTAATAATCGGTGCCAAATTTCACGATAATACTTCGTCACATAAAAAAGTCTCAAATAACTTGATTCCAATATCGGCGGTTTGGACAAATGAGCGATTTCTTGGGGAGAAAAAAAGATGTGCAAATTTTCAAATCGATATCTCAAAAACTGGGAAATTAGTTCGCGTATATAATTTAAGGCCGACAGAGGGACATGCCTAAATGAACGCAGCTTGTTATTTATATGACTTATATATATATTTTATTGGGTTAAAAACTTCGCGACAAGCGTAATGTGTCCTTTTTATGTACAACATAAAGCCTAGGCAAAGCAAAATCCTATAAAATACCTAAACTTGACCGTACATAGCAGTTGATAATCACAGATTTAGTGCTGGAATTAAAATAATTGTTTGGTCTGCGTTCAAGTTTAAGAGCTTCTACCGGCAATCTAATTTACCCAAACTCTTTCTGGCAATAAGGGGATTTATTAACATTGACATGGGTTCAAAAAATTTAATTTTTGTAGAATTTAATTCTTAGATTTTAAAGCTGCATTTGACAGTACAAAAAGTAGCTGCCTTTATGCCGCTATGTCGGAATTTGATATCCTTAAAAACTAATACTACCAATACCAAAAGCTCTGTCAGTATCGGGAAGGACCTCTCTGAACAGTTCGACACCAAACGAGGTTGTAGACAAAGCGACTCACTATCATGCGACTTCTTCAATCTACTGCTTGAGATTATAATTCGAACTGCAGAGCTGTATAGAGAAGGTACAATCTTCTGCAAGAGGGTACAAATGCCGTACGCCGGTGACATCGTTATCATTGGCCTCAACATTCGCGCTATGAGTTCTGCTTTCTCCTCATTGGACAAAGAAGCAAGGCAAATGGTATGGTATTGAACAAGGACAAGACGAAATATCTTTTGTCTTCAAACTAACAGTCATAACTTCGAAATCCTAGATAATTTCGTCTATCTTGGAACCCGCATTAACACTAATTACGAAAACGAACACAGAATAACTCTTGCCAACAGGTGCTATTTCAGACTGCGTAAGCTATTTAGAAGTAAATTCATCTCTCAACGAACAAAGAGCAAACTCCTTAAGGAGGGTACACTTCTCCAGCTCAAAGAATGACAGTGAGAGCATAACACCAGGAGATGGTGAACCTGATTTCCCTATCGATGACGATGGAGCAAACGTTCCATCGCCCGACCATGAAGAAGTGCGAATGGTAATTACCCGTCTGATGAACAACAATGCGGCGGCGGTCGACGGTTTGCCGGCCGAGCTATGCAAATACGGCGGCGAAGAACTGATAAGAAGTATGCATCAGCTTCTTTGTAAACTGCGTACTGCGTAAGCTATTTGGAAGTAAAGTCATCTCTCGACGAACAAAGAGCGAACTCTAAATGTCACTCATTATTCTCATCCTGTTACATGGTGCAGAGGCACCTGATGAGTTGACATTACGAGTTTTAGAGAGAAAGTTTCTGCGGAAGATTAATAGTCTTTTACGCGTTGGCAACAGCGAATATCGCGTTCGATAGAATGATGAGCTGTATGGGATACTCTGCGAGATTGACATAGCTCATCCAGCTCTGAAAGTATTCGACACAATACACAAATCAAAGAAAGAGGAAGACCTCCACTTCGGCTATAACCAGGCAAGCGGTGCAAACACCAGTAAATAAGAAGAAAGAAAGGATACTCGACTGTATTTTAGTGATCTAAGTGAAGACGATTATTTAGCGCATTTTTGTTAGTGTGGTACCAGAGATGTATTTGTGGAAGTTGCAATTGCAAATCAGAATAATCGATTTCCTTAGATGCCGCTGTTGTTGTGTTCCAAGAAGTTGCTTTAATTGTTTCAACTTTTTGTTTTTCAACGTTTCTGTTGGTTTCATTTTCGTTTTCAGTTTCTAGTTCCCGTTTCTGTTTTAATTGAAAAGAACGCGAGACCGGCATCTCGTCATCAGCGGTGTTGCTGTCCTTGGTGATTCCACTTTGCCTTAAATAAAAACCCATATAGATGGGTTCAACCACTTCGTCTGAGTCCATAATTTGCGAGTTTTTCAAATGTGGAAGTTTAGGCATCAGCGGTCAAGAGTAAAATGCACAGAAAAATGAGAAGTTTGCATATTTATGCTTTTCTGCAGGAGCTTGAGATTTTTTTTTGTGTATTTTAATTATAAAAACATATGTATAAATGAATCATTTTAGAAAAGCTTTCGAAAAGCTGTAAGCAAAAACTATCTCTATAAAATGTTTATATATACTTTTTTTGTATATATTGGAGTCAAAAAAAGACTGACTTTCAACCAAGATATACCTAACTTCATATGAAGCATATGTATGTTCTGTAGAAGGCTTGATTATTATTTTGAAATTCTTATAATCAAAAACATATTTTTCAAACTTCTAATCTAATATTTTGAATGTGAGAAGTTATCAGATTTAACTTGAACCAAGATGGACCTAACCTCAAATAGCAAAATTGTATCATCACTTCCTTTCCTAATTCAAACAACTACAAAATACACCTATTCTGCAGCAGAAGTCGCGCGTTGAGAATTTTTTAATAAATGCTTGGTTGTAAGTAGCACATACTCGTACATATTTGTCTACGCGGAAAAAGTCAACCTGCTAGCGCTCAAATTAAAGCGAAACAGATTAATCAAGGCTTATCTGTCGTCTGTAGTGACATTGCGGCTGTTACGCACATAAATCTAAATTTCCAAAACAAATTGCTGATAAATTTACTGTTGCGTCTGCAGGCGTTGAATACTTGCATGCCGTGTTTCCACCAAATCACACATCAACCAACTTGCCTCGCTTATCTTAAGACACTTTTTTCTACAAATTCCTACAATTCGTTCATTCTGCTGCTCGCCGTCGCAAAGTTTCGCCAAAAAATGTAAATTGATGTCATATTTTACGACAAACATATAAAAAGTAGAAATGACGAGGCTGAAAATGTCAGAGAACATCTCCTTGCAAGGCAAGAGAAGCGAAATTACTGCGGGGATAATGACGATAATTTAAAGCGTTGCATACTTTAGGGAGTGGGAAAAGTATGCGGCTTGGCTTTAGGTAAGTGAAATGAAATAAACAAAAATTGGGTAGAAATTAAATAAAATAAAAACAATTAAAAATTTTAAACTAATTATAGTAAATAAAAAGCAACAAACAATTAAAAAAAAATTATGTTAAGTTAAAAAGAATATAAAATAAAACAAAGTATATTTAAATAACTAATCATATATAGTATATGTATATATTATACCCGGACTGGACTGAACAGCATCCCAACAGAAATCCTGAAAATAGTCGCTGCAGAGCGACCCGCAGTACTACTGAATATATACAACGCCTGCCTCGAAGCCGGAATATTCCCTGAACCCTGGGAAACGCAACGACTTGGGCTAATCTGTGACGTGCAAGTGGCCTTTACCGTGGCTGTGACGACAGCAATGAGAATTCGGAAGACGTTTTCCACCCCCTAACATGCAAAAAAAAAAATATGCTATATGTTTTCGGATGTCCTTGGAGATCCACTCTAAATTTCGTAAAGATATCTCGTCAAATACAAAAGTTCTCCATATAAGGATTTGATTTTTATGGATCAGTTTGTATGGCAGCTATATGATAAAGTATTCCGATATTGTCAGGTCGAACAATGAGTTTCTTGAGGAGAAAAAGAATGTGACGACTTTCAGAACGACATCTCAAAAACTGGGGTACTTGTTCGAGTAAGTAAAGACGGACCCTGTTAAGGGTATACTACTCGAACTGAAATTTAGCAAAAACATTAAACTTGCTTACAAATGAAAATAAAATAAATAAATTAGTCAAACTGAAATTACAAACAAAGTATAAAAATTTGAATTAAAATTAAATTTTTTTATGTAAAATTTTTTCATATATATATATTTTTTTTTTGTCCAATATACATAAATTTTCTTATCATTTAAAAATCATCAATTTTTGCTTAAGAACTCTTCATTAGCAAAACTTTCATTATTAATTTCTAACAACATTCAAAGCGGTTTTTTCTCAATCAATCGATTGTTCGCTGTCAAATTTCAGCAATCCGTGCGCTTTTCTTCGGTACCACACCGCTCTCTCTGTGCTCTCTGCGCGGCTGTGCTTATTTGCCTGTGCGTGTCATGTTGCCATTGTTATCATAATGAAATTTCCAATCTCCTTAATTTGGCAGCATAATGACATAGGCAGCTATCAATCATCTTCGGTGGACGGAGACGACAACAGCGCCAGCTGCTGGAGTTTATCACAATACGAGTTATATGGCTGTGTACACCTCACTCCTACATGCAGGAATATATACAAGCACTTAGTGAGTGACTGCCAAGGCGCTCTTAGCAACAGTCTTCAATCGTGTTGTTGTTGTTGTTGATTTTTGCAATATTTTCTTGTCGCTCGGCTGGGCCGAAAGCGGTTAATATTGATGATGGAGAAATTACAGCGACAAAAGCAACAAGAACAGCAAAGAACAGAAAATATTGGCAAATTCTTGGACTGGCAACGAAGCGAGGAGCGGGCGTAATGTTGAACAGACGGCACTTAATTTTATAGATTTTGTCAATATTTTTTGCAGTGCTTATTGTTTTTATAAAAACATTTATATACTAGTTATAAGTAAAAGTATGAAAATGTGTGCGTATAGTTGTTGTTGTTTGTGGCTTGTCCGCCACAGTGTTTTCAGCATCATTTGCTGTGCAAATATGCGTGACGCGGCAGCGAAATCGAAGGCAAAAATCTACGCGCCGAAGATGACATTCACCGAAGTCCGCAATAACTAACCAGGCAGTCGTCGTCGCCGATCGGGCACGAGCATGCTGCATAGTCGCCAATTGCTGCCACAGTTGCAAGTGGAAAAAATAAATAAATTTTGACAACCATTTATCAAAACAAGTTGATGGCAAAGCGAGCAATCCAATGCAGCAACAACTACTGCGAACTATTGCGCTCGGCGAGCATTTATATATATATATATGTGTGTGTGTGTGTGCTGACTGGTATCCATTACCGCAAAGTACATAATTGAGTGATTGAAGTTTGAAGCTTTGAGACTGTGGACCGTTAACCATTCACTGTTGACTGTTGATAATGAACTGGTTGATTGAATGGCACTGCAAATTGCTTGAATTACAAAGAGAAATTTTGCGGAGAACTAGAAAGTGGCATGAAGAGGCGAAAACGAGAATTTAAAAATTTAATGAGCAATTATGGAAAACATGTTGTGGGAAATCTTGCAGAATAGGTGTATTTTGTTGCTGTTTTTTCACGAGGACTTAGTTGAATCCCACCTCGATGGGAGAGAATATTTTATTTTCCGCCAATACAGTGCTACTCGTACCAAAGGCTCTGAGTCTTTTGGAAAAATTACGTCGAGTAGAGGTCGGAGCGAAGACATTTTATACCAATTGCTTGAAAGTAAAGGAATTACTTATAAATTATAAACACATTTTTAAATTGATATCAGCTAAAAATTATACCAGTTGCTTACAAATTATGCAAAAACCGTAAAATTTATAGCAGTTGCTTAAAAAGAAGTTGCTCACAATAGAAACCAATTCCTTTAAAGTTTTATTGACTGATGGTAGATTATACCAGTTGCTTATATTTTATACCAAATACGCATAATTTAAGCCAGGTGCTTAACAATCAAGGAATTGTTTATAAATTATTATAATTAGTTGAAAGTTATTTAAGCATGTTATAAGTTATACCAGTTGCTTACGAATTATACCAAATCCACATAAGTTAAAGCAGTTGCTTAAAATTTAATTGAATGCAATGCCTATATGTCCTAAAATGTTAAATGAGCTAATTATGAATTATACCAGTTGCTTAAAAATTATACCAAATCCGTATAATTTAAATCAGTAGCATAAAAGTAAAGGAATTTGCTTAAAAAGTTTACTAATTCTCAACTTTCAATGATTATTATAAATTATACCAGTTGTTAAAAAATTATACCAAAACCGTACGGTTTATAGCATTTCCTATAGCACACAATGGAAACCAACTCCTTTAAAGTTATATTAGCTGATAATAAATTATACCAGTTGCATATAAATTATATTATTACATTATATACAACATAGTTCCGGATCCTAAATTCATTAAACGCATGTTTACTGGTTAGGAGACGTGGGTTTATGTATGTATCTGACATCGAAACAGTCTAATAATCTTGTTTTTTTTTTCAGTTCCTGTCAAATCTGATCATATGGTAAGTTTAATTCGGAGCTTCTTCCATTTTATTTCGCAGACAAGCGAGTTATTTTTGATATTTTGGAAACCTGCGGTTTTTGACAGCCGTGGAATCGTCCACAAAGAATTCGTTCCACCGGACCACTGTGAATCAAGTCTACTACTGCCAAGTACTCGAAAGATTGCAAAAACTAGTCAACAGAGTGCGCCCAAACATCACTCGTAACTGGATGCTTCATCACGACAACGCGCCGTGCCACACCGCCCTCAGCGTGTCCCAGTATTTGGCGTCTAAAGGTATCGCCGTGTTACCATAGCCGCCTTATTCGCCCGACATGTCACCCTGTGACTTTTTTTGTTTCCTAAAACAAAATCGGTGGTCAAAGGAACCCATTTTGAGTCGATTACCGTGACGAGGGTACTCACGGACATCCCAGTCGAAGCGTTCCAGAAATGTTACGAAGCATGGAAAACGCGCTGGAATCCCTGTATAGCTGCCCAAAGGGACGACTTTGAAGGGGATGGCAGAGTTGCAGAATAATTTTCAAATATACGGTTTTTATGGAATCAGTCTCATTACTTAATTGTCATACCTCGTATAACAGCAAAGGTGCTTAAATGGTCTAGGAATGTCTAGATAACTTTCTAAAGTCATTTATAAAAAGATTTTATGCAAAAACGAAAAGGATTACCGCAATCCGTGTATTTAAATGCGTAAATACTTGTTCAACTTGTGAATAATGTATAGAAATCTGCCACAGCTATAAATCTAATCAAATACCAAAAAAGATATAAACTCACTTGACTGCCACATATAAAAAATGCAAGTGTGTTGCAACATGATGATCACATGCTGCGCTAAGTTGACATATTATCGCACTTTTCACACGGTCATTAATCACAGCACACACACACATACATGCCAACATGTAGGCCACGCCCCCTTGGCCACATTAGCAATTCCCAGTCAGTATGGTTTATAACACCGCCCGCAGACGCATCATTGCTCTAAACTCTTATGAACAGGAATTAAATGGTGTGAAATCGCGTAAAAGACAAATTTCTTTGCAACAATTCTCGTGAGGAAGCGCGGGTGCCAAGCGGGACGTTGTGGAAAGCAACTTTCATGAATCTGATTTGTGTGTGCAGCAGGCACAAGTAAAAAAGATTAAGTTAAGTATCGCTAAAATAAATTTAATCGCGCCTGGCGGTGAAATACCGGGGCGTATACGTAACATGAGCACTCGAGTAATTTGCTTTGCGTTCAGCGCCTTCAGCTGTGCAGCAATGCCTAAAACAATGTCCACTTGCACATGTGTTTGTTGCTTTTGTTGCTGAATTTATGTCAAACACTGTGGGTTAACATTGCACTCATTTTCTTTACTCAGCTTCGCTCTGTGATTTATGATTCTTTCATCAAATGTGAGGCTTTGCGAGTCGATTATTTTCGCAAATGAAATGTCGATTTGTTTCAGTAACCTCAGGCGATTGGTGGGTTGGTCGAGAAAGTAATTTATGAAAATTAATGTTTTTGTTTTTTTTTTAATCTTATGTGAGTTGTAGTTCTTTATATTTTGCAAGTTCTTCGCGGTTTCTTAGAACCTTAAAAAAATTGCTGAGCATTTTGGAAGAAATTATACCAATCAGTATATGGCATATATAAGAGTTGCTTAAAAAGTAATTGCATACAAGGTATGACAATTCTTCGAAAGATATATCAGCTGATTATAATTTATACCAATTGCTTACAAATTATACCAAACCCGTACAATTTATAGCAGGTGCTTTAAAAGCAGATCCTTACGATTGAAACCAATTGATTTAAAGTTATATTAGCTAACTAAAGATTATACCAGTTTCTTATAATTGATACCAAATGCGTTCAATTTATGCCAGATGCATAAAAATAAAGGAGCTGCTTATAAATTACAAAAACTTTTTGAAAGTTATATAGGCTTTTTCTAAGTTATACCAATTACATACAAATTATACCAAATCTGATAAATTTAGACCAGTTTCTTAAAATTCTGTTCAATTGCATTGTGTATAAATTCCTAAAAAGTTATATATATTTGCTAATTATGAATTATACCATTTGCTTACATATTATATCAGTTGTTAAAATATTATACCAAACACCTATGATTTATAGCATTTGCTCAAAAACAAAGGAATTTGGTTAAAAATTTTATTTATTCGTTACATTTAATAATGATTATTAATTATACCAGTTTATTGTAAATTATACAAAATCCATATTTTATACTAGTTGCTTAAAAAGCAATTGGATATAATGGAAACCAATCCCTTTAAAGTTATATTAGCTGATAATAAATTATACCAGTTGCATATAAATTATACAAAATTCGTGCAAGCTATACCAGTTGCTTAAAAATAAAGGAATTTGCTTAACATTTTATTAATTTATTATAATCATTGCAGATTATAAATTATACCAGTTGTTAAAAAATTATGCCAAATCTGCATAACTTTTATTAGTTGCTTAAAATTAATTGCACACAATGGAAACCAATTCCCTTAAAGTTATACTAGCTGATAATAATTTATACCAGTTACTTATAAATGATATTATGACATTATACTTTGGTAATTTACAATAAATTCTCCTCACTGTTGGTTTAGTAAAAACAACTTTTGTGAAAAAAATATTTTCGCTATTTGCCAACGTACTAAACTCATATTGAGCAATCATAGATAACTGTAAATTTAATAAATGATAAATTTATCATTAACAACAGCACCAACTAACGGTTACACGGCATATGCTGCGCGTCAGCAATTAATGAAGTGCCAAAATGAGAGAGTGAGGGTTTCGTATTCGCGCAGCGCCTGCTGCTGAGCCGACAGATATTAATGAACTCACCAAAACTACCCCACTTTCACAAGCGCCATATCCCACCATGGGGTGTATATCAAGTATCAATGTGTCCACATGTGCGTCGGCTAGCGACCAGCTGTTCAATGGACGTAAGGGGAGCGGAAAAACATGTGTTTGCTGCACACCCTCACCCCCCTGTGCCGCGGAATTCACAAATTACTTAATCAGCCGCTGCAAATGCTTCACATCCGATTTGTTGTTGTTGCCGCGGCGAACTTTATTTACAGTTACACGTAGTTTATTGTTGTTGTTTAATAAAGTTCTAATAAGCGCGTATTTGTTGCTTTGGCATTTCGGTATATTTTTGTGCTGCCAAAGTTGAGCCACCGCACGAAAAAACAATGGCGGTTAATTGTGATTGTGTGTGCATGCGTGTGCGTCCATGTTTATGTGTGAGTGTGTCGGTGTCGACCAAACTGTGGGGCGTTGCATGGGCAAACACAATTGATTTATGTTTTGTGGTTTTTTACAATTTGCCAAATTTAAACACTTATCTACATGTGTGTGGGTGTGTTTATTTGTTGCTGGCGCTTGCTCCCCACGGATTTTAAATGAATTTGTCGTTTCATGTTTCCAATTAGTATTAGCAATTTATTATTGGATAGACGATTACTAGAAACGCACACACTCACACATATATACTATATACTGCGTATGTTTAAAGCCTGGAGTTACTCACACACATTCACAGGCCATGCTTTCAATTAATTAGGAATTTTCACATTATTGACCCCAACGTGGGGCTGTGAGGTGAGAAGCGATTGGATTTTTGGTTATTTGTTAATGCGTTCTCCACCGCAAATTATGTTGCCGTTACTTTGGCAGCTGCGGCAAGCATCAGCATTAACGTTGAATAACATTACAGAAATAAATTGCTAAAATATTGAATTTAACGCCTAAAAGCAGAATTTGTGTGGGCATAACGGTAATGTGCTCATCTGAGCAAATATTAATTGAGTTGCTCTTTAATTAATAACTGCGAGTTCACGAAGGAAATAATTAACCAGGCAATAAAAATGGATTTGTTTAGGTACTCGCATACAAATTTCTTGAAAGAAATATCCACTGATTATAAATTATACCAGTTGCTTAAAAATTATACCAAAATTCGAATCATTTAAACTAGTTACTGTGAAATAAAGGAGTTCTCTTAATATTAATACTAATTCATTACATTTAAAGATGATTATAAATTATACCAGTTGTTAAAAATTATACCAAATCTGTATAACTTAAAGCAGTTGCTTATAAAAACTTGATTCTGATTTTTTTGTAAGCTTTAACACAATCCAGGACGTTAAAGTGCGAGTTTTGATAGTTTAGTTACTTTATTGAAGCAATATTGGGTAGTCGAAAAAGTCTTTTCGTATTTTGTCCATAGATGTCGTTGCAGTCGTATATCTACAGTGCTACAAATCACATTGTGACATATCCTGTAGTGTTGGAAAGGTGAGAATTCAAGCTTCATTCAACAAAAAAAATCCAATTCGAGGAAAGTGGAAAAGTGTTACAAAAATTAGTAAAAATAATGAAAAAATTCGTTCTATATTCAAATTTTTGTAAAAAAAAAAGGAAGAACGCCACACAAGCCACCAATGAAACTTGTGAAGTTTAGGTGACGACGTTGTATCAGCACAATAATTGTTCGCTCACTTCCCTTCTGGAAATTTCGATGTGAAAGATGCACTTCGCTCTGGTTGACCTTTCGTTGAAAAAGTCGATGAAATTATAGAAAATATTGACCAGGACCGCAACATAAGCAGCCATGACATCGCCAAGGAACTTAACATTCATTACCAAACGGTTTTGACCATGGTCCAAGAGTGGTGAAGCTCAACAAATGGTCGTAAAGCCAGGATTGCCGCCTTGAAAGGTTATGCTGAGTGTTTGATGGGATTGGAAAGGAATCATCCACTATGAGCTGCTCCAGCCTGGTCGAACGATTGATTACATTTTAGAATTTACTGTTGAGACTGAAGCAAGCAATCGAAAAAAAACGGCCAGAACTGATCGACAGAAAGGGCTTCGTCTTCCATTAGGACAACGCCAAACCACATACATCTTTGATGACACCGAAAAAACTGGGAGTGCTTGATTGAAAAGTTTTGTGGTATCCATCATATAGCCCTCATCTTGCACCATCGGAATATCATTTGTTTCGATCAATGCAGAACTCCCTTAATGGTGTAAAGTTGGCTTTAAGAGAAGTCTGTGCAAATTACTTGTCGCAGTTTTTGCCAAGAAACCAAAAAAGTTTTGCATTGATAGAATAATGTCTGATAATGTAATGGTCGACCAAAATGGTACATATTTGGTTCATTAAAGTTCATTACAAACAAAAAAAAATAAATAAATAAAACGAAATTTTATTAGAAATACGAAAATACTTTTTCGACTATCCTATACTTGTTTTTTCTTTAATATATAGTATATAATTAATGTATTTTTGAGAGTATTGAAAAACACTGTGAAGCGGTTTACTGAAGTTGTTTTTATAAATTTTACAGAAACCACTGACTTCATCTCAAATTAAAAATTACTGATGCCGCTAGAGTTTGGGCCACTTATATTCTACTATAATCCAGAAGGGTGTTGCGATTGTACAGCTTCTGGTAGTTAACCAGCACTTAGTGATTTGGACTGAGGCCCAAAAGTTCAGTATTGAAATGGAAGATGCCAACGGAGCTTCTACCCGAAGCCATGCATAGTTATTGAGGACAGCTCATCCGCCTTACGGTATTTTGCAATACGACATAAAATAACTCAATCCTAGAGATACTTAGTCTAGACATCCTTTCATATTCTATAGCGCACCGCCAGCGAACGCAATGCTAATTTCGCTGCTCTACTGTCAAAGTGGATAGTCACCAATATTAAGGAGACAGCGTTCCAAAAACGTAGTTCAATTGCCACCTTTATGACAGTCTGTTCGGCTCAGATAGTCCAAAAGTGTGGTTGTTGAAACGTTCACGACAGTGTATTCATCCAGCAACCCTCTGTCTGCAAAAAAAGCTCACCGCCTCTCTTCTCCAGCGAGTTCTTCTTTGCCATGCCTGTTTCGAAAGAATGTAAGCAGATGAGCGACAGTTAGGGCTAGATTTGGTGATCCAATAAGCGGAGTATTTTGAAATGAATTGAAAGAGTGCCAGTATTCCGGAGTATTTAGGCGCATAGTCATCTAAGTATCCGGACTGTCAGACAAAGAGGCACTCTCACGAAGCAGAAAATTTTGTAGAAAATTATAGGCCTAACTACCTTTGCTGAGAGTCCCCCCCTCTTGCCAATGGCTCCAGCAATAGCTGTCCACCCTGCTCAAAAAATTAATTGACTACGGTTTCCAGGTATTTTTTTTTTTTTCTTTTTGTTTTGTATTAATAAACAACTTGCATCAGTGTAAATTGCTGGCAATCAACTGGGTTGTTTGTTTTAAACTTTCTGAGTATTTCCCCACACAACTTAATGACGTCATTTAGAATGAATAAGTTTACAAAAATAATCAGTTTACACACATAACTTTATATAAAAAGTATTTATAAAATTACCTAAAATATAACACTGACGTCAATGGGCAGTTATTTGCAGCTATATTTTTAGGTTATCAATAAACACTCACAGTTAATTTTAGGCCTTGAATATTGAATTTGGTGAAACTCAACGCAATTTACTGCGATAAAAATAGCAATTTTCGATTTTCGTTAATTAGTATGTGAGAATTAAGTCATTGGCGCCAAGTGAACATTTCAGATTTGAAGCTGGAAAATTTATTACGCGTTTATGCACTTTCAACTTGGCATATCCACGATTGTGGCACATCTTTCTCTGGTAAATTTACGCTTCTAAATATGTCAGTGTTTTATTGCGTTCCCGCAAATGTGACTAATGACTGGCGTCTGCTTGAGTCAGCTCATTCTTCTGCTGTCCTTCGCTCAAATGAGAAGAAGAACAAGAACGATAAAAACAAACTCAATTTTAAATTTCGTGTTTATTTCGTGCTTTATTAACTTCGAATTTCCATTGCACGCTTTTTTTGCTGTGATTTCAAGCAGTTGCTTGCTTTGTAATTTGTCATTTTGGGTCTCTTTTTCTAAATTTTGCCTTCTAATTGCCAAAATAACAGCGCGGATGTTGTTTTGGGTATAATGAGTGAGGACTTTCTTAGTTGGCAGAACATTTTTAGCAGCTAATTAACTTGTGATTTTAGAGAACTTAATTAGTTCTTTCCGCTCTTTGCGTACTTATTTAAGAAAAAAGATAAATAAAGGGCGCTTAGAGTGAAAGAAAAATGAGGCAACTACAAAGGACACTGTCTCATTTTAGTTGCTAATTATGTTGCTAATTATAGTAAGTAAGTTGTTAGAATCGAGCGAAAAAAGCTTCGAAGGTAATGTATAGGTAAGCTATAGTTCGAAAGAGAAAGAAAAATAGTCCAAAATGTACCAAAAAGTAAGAAAAATAGTGAAAATATACCAAAAAGATATGCAATATATAATTTTCATATCAGTCACTAATTTTAAACCCCAAAAATCATATCTCTGTGTTCAAAAATTATTATCGCTAACTTCACTCATCCGAAACTAGGTATAATTAAAAGCTTCAAATACTCGTAAATTTCATTAAAATTACTCAAATCACAATCATCTTATCATATAACTGAAATGCATTTAATTTCTGCCTAGAAAATTTCATTTCAACTCACCATTTTGCTTTGTTGTTACACCGCAAATCGTGTTAATCGAATTTTCCGTAATTCTGAAAATCAAAACACAAAGTAAAAATTAAATTAGTATGAGTACCATATGTAATTATTCAATTAAATTTATTATGTCTATATATAGTACAAGTATTAACGGTTCCATTAAATATTCAATAAATGCGCTCACACATCACTAATTCACTAATACATATGCATATGCATACGAGTGTATGCAATTAGGTATTGTTGACGTTAGCAGATATAAATCAAGTGAACTTATTGCACAATTGTCATAACAAATGCAAATGCTGTAAGTAATTAAGTAGTTGAGGCGAATTGAATTTGCAATTAAATTGTTTAAATTTGTCGGATTGAAAGTGCTTGTCGAGTGGCTTTTCAATGTGTTTCTCTGATTTAAGGGATAAGTTTTATGGGCAAGCAAGCTGATAGCGTAGCGTGTTTGCGTTGTCAGGAGGGGCAAAGTTGACAAGATTTATGGTGAATAATAAAACGACATTGTGTCTTGAATTGCACTGACACGAATAGTAATGGTAATTGGAATGGTGATTGTAATTGTAATTGTGATGGACCTGTAAGTGTAATAATTTTAGTTGTGGGACTAATAAGTAAAAGAAAAGTAATTTTGGTAGTAATGGTATTGGTAATTTTAGTATTAATTGTAATTAGAGTAGAAATGTTAAAGTTAACTAAAATTTGAACAAGTGTGATAATAAATTTTGGCAGTAATAAAGAAAGTAATTGTAATGGTAATGGTAATGGTACTGCTAATGATAATGATAATCGTAATTTATAGAACCAGCATGTTGCTTAATGCAACATTCGTTAAAGTTATTGTAATTGTAATTTTAATAGGCTCGTAAAAAGAAAAGAAAAGTAATTATGGGAGTAATGGTATTGGTAATTTTTGGTATTAATTTTAATTAGAGTAAAAATGTGAAAGTTAACTAAAATTTGAATAAGTGTGATAATAAATTCTGGCAGTAATAAATAAAATAATTGTAATTATGGTGGTAATGGTACTGATAATAGTAATGGTAATCGTAATTTATAGAAGCATCATGATGCAGCAACATTAGCAATAGTTATTGTAGTTGTAATTCTAATAGGCTTGTAAAAAGTACAAAGTAATAGTGGTAGTAATGGTACTAGTAATTTTGAATATAATTACAGATGAAATGATAATGATACTTGTAATTTGGATATACGAGATAATAGTTTTTAGCAGTAATAAATAATGTAATAATGTAATAATAATTGTAATGGTAATCGTAATTCCTAGCACAAGCGTGTTGCTTAATGTAACATTAATTATAGTTATTGTAAATGTAATGTAAATGTGTGATTAGTATATAAAATATTGGTTGAAAAAACCTTAAGCTTTTTTAAGGTTGAAGTTCTACACGTTGGACTCACTAGTATGCGCAACTAAAAGCTAATTGCCTGTGCTATTTCGGTTTAAAAAATCCCGGTTAAAAAAAGAACGTCCGTTCGCGATTATAGTCTTTAATACAATGATAATCTTTATTCCAACAGTTCATTAGTTAGCCTAAATCTTAACCTAACGGCTTAGACTAGAGGTAAGTATGTATACAAAAAAGGGGTAAGTATGTAGTTCTAATTCAATTCAGCATCTTAAATTCATGGTAATAGATTATTCTAATACATAGGTAGTAGATGATGGTTATAGTTATATGATACAAAAATTGTAAGTATTTTACATGATGGAAAACGCTTTAGCATGTATTCAAATAATTTAACAAATTTATTTCTTAAAAAAAATATTCTTAGATTTAGAGTCGCATGACGCAACACCGGCCACCTTGACAGGATCATGATCCTTCAACTTCGACAGGCAGCAGGGCGAGCTTGTGAATGGGGCGCTTAATGGTGCCTGCCTTGGTTGCCACGTCTGCCACTCGTACCTTTCCGTCTCGTCCTTCTACGGTTGCGGCGATTCGTCCTAGTGCCCACTGCTGCGGCGGCGTGTTGTCTTCGTGGACGAGGACGAGATCGCCGGGCTGCAGGTTGCGTTTCGGGTGCAGCCATTTGTTGCGCTCCTGAAGACTGGTAATGTACGTTTTGGACCATTGTCGCCAAAACTGTTGCTTGAGACAGCAAACAAGTTGCCATCTCTCGCAATAGTGAGTCGGGTCCGTTGACACTTGTGCCGGTGGTAAGGCTCGGAGGGAGCACCCTATTAGCAGGTGTGCTGGAGTCAATGCTTCGCCGTCGTTGGGATCCTGGCTCAACGGTGCGAGGGGCCGCGAGTTGAGGATGGCCTCCACTTCGGCCAGCAGTGTTCCTAGCTCTTCGGCGGTGAGCAGTACGTTGCCCATTGCGCGCACGGCGAGGTGTTTGGCGGACTTCACTGCCGCCTCCCATAACCCGCCGAAGTGCGGCGCCCTCGGTGGTATAAAGGCGAATTTGAACCCTTCTTCGGCGGCTAATTTCATTACTTCCGGAGACTGGGACAGAAACGCCTCTTTGAGTTCGCGCAACTTGCGATCGGCGCCGACGAAGTTGGTTGCGTTGTCGCTGTATATCGTCTGTGGCATCCCTCGGCGACCAATGAACCTTTTTAGGGCGAGAATAAAGGAATTAGTTGATAAGTCAGAGACTAATTCTAAGTGTACTGCTTTAGACGTGAAACAAACGAAAACTGCGATATAGGTTTTTACGGGTGGTCGACCGCGTATTTTTAATGTAGTATAAATTGGACCACAAAAATCTACGCCACATATAAGAAAGGGTCGTAGCGCTCGAAGCCTTTCAACTGGCAAGTTTCCCATTATTTGGGTTTGCAACTTCGGCTTATAATGAAAGCAGTGTGTACAGTTTCTTACGGTTCTACTGCATGCTTCTCTTGCATTGATCAGCCATATACGTTCTCGAAGCAGCGCAACCAACGCTTTTGCCCCTGCGTGGTGATTTCGAAAGTGCAGGAACCGTAAATAATTAATAACGAAGTGCGAATTCTTATTTAGTAATAATGGGAATTTGGCATCGTATGGGAGAGGCGCATTTAAAAGGCGACCTCCTACTCGGATTAATTTGAATGACAGCGACATATCCGAGTACTCATGCAAAAACGGATTCAGTTTTTGCAAGTTTGCGGGTAGCGTGGTGCCTTTCGTGAGTTTTTGGATTTCATTCGCAAATTCCGAATGTTGAATCACCTGAACAATTTTTAAAAAACTCCAGTGTAATTCGTCAGATGTCAGGTCCCTTCCCTCCGTAGGTATTTTTGGTCGTCTAATCCACCGTAATAGATAGGCAACCACACGAAGCAATTTTTGATGAGAAGAGATTTTTTCGATAAGGTTCAATAGTGAATTCTCTTTCACATTTATGGCTAGTGTGAAAGTATTTTTCTTCTTCTCTAATGCTTCATCGTCTGGGGAAAGCTGGAAGTGAGTGTTAATTGGCCATAAAGCGGGGTCTTCTAGGAGGAACTGTGGACCGCCAAACCATATTGAATTATTCAATTCATCCACGTTGCAACCCTGAGACACTTGATCCGCAGGATTTTGTTTTGTTGGCACATGTCGCCAATTTATATTGTCAGTCCATTCTTGGATTTCAGACACTCTATTTGCAACAAAGGTTTGTAATGACGATGGATGCGTTTTTACCCAATGCAATACGATTTCAGAGTCTGTCCAAAATATAATTTTTTCAAATTTTCGATTCAACATTGGCGCAATTCGTGACCATAATTTGGCAAGAAGATGTGCTGCCGAGAGCTCGAGACGCGGAAGAGACTTGGTCTTCAGCGGAGCCACTCTAGATTTTGCAGTAAGCAGCATACATTTGACACCACTAGCAGATTGGCTTCGTATATATATGCAGCATCCGTACGCTCTTATTGAAGCGTCGGAGAAGCCATGTATTTGGCAGATAGCACTCGACTCTAGATTTACGTATCGAGGAATGCTAATTGATGACAGCTGCAGTAGGTTGGCTTTTGAAATTCTGCCAGCTAGTATCAAGGCGCAATGGAACCGACTCATCCCAATCTAGTTTTTGGATCCAAAGCTCTTGCAATAAGATTTTTGCTTTGGTAACTAGTGGGGCTAATAATCCAAGAGGATCGAAAAGGCGAGCAGAGACTGATAGTATGTTTCGTTTAGTAGCTCGCAGATCATGAAAATTGGCATCCAAAACAAACCGAAACAAATCCTCTTTCGGCAACCAATGGATTCCTAGTGTTTTAGTTGAGTTTTTGTCATTGAAGCTTAATGACTTTTCAGTATAATTACTGTCGAAAAATTTAGGTGGTTCGAAAACCACTTTGTCAAGGTGAATCCGGCCGAGTTTAATATTTTAATTACTTCACTTCTTATAAGATCTAGAGACTCAAAATTTTCAGATCCTGTTAATAAGTCATCAACATAAAAGTCTCTTTTAATGGCCAATGAACCGAGTGGGTATTTAGTTGTATTAGCATCACTGAGCATTTGTAAACACCGTGTTGCGAGAAATGGAGCAGGCGCAGTGCCGTATGTTACGGTGTTAAGACGAAAAATTTGAATTTGCTCAGAAGGATGCTCTCTCCACACAATAAGCTGACAATTTCTGTCTTCTTCATGCATAATTATTTGACGGTACATTTTAGTAATGTCCGCTGTTAGTGCATACTTATGTAAGCGAAAACGAAGAAGAGTTGAATATAATTCTTCTTGGATGGTTGGACCTACCATCAAAAGTTCATTTAATGAAATTTGAGAAGAAGTACGACTCGACGCATCAAATACAACTCGTAATTTTGTTGTTGTGCTTTCGGGCCTCAAAACACACTGATGCGGAATGAAATAGTGTGGTTCACTCGGGATCTTATTATTTGTTGGGCTCATGTGACCCAGCGCTTTATATTCATTCATGAAGTCCAGATACATTTTACGAAGTTCTGGATCTTTCAATGTTTTCCTCTCCAGGGCCTGAAACCGCCGAACTGCGATTTCATAGGAGTGACCGAGTAACTTACGGTCAGCTTTAAAGGGCATTCTGACTTGAAGCCTTCCTGAAGGTAATACTTCAGTTGTTTTGACGAAAAATTGTTCACATTCATTTTGTTCAGGTGTGAATTTGTTGCCAATTGTTTCTGAAGGAAGTTCCTCCAGAGCCCAGAATTTTTGGACTACTGAATCTATTGACGTTAAGTCTTCTTCAGTTTGGCATAATGTGCTATTTAATTCGGGAGGAGGACTAAGACTGCTGACATATTTGCCAGAAACAATCCATCCCAAAAGAGTTTTCTGTAGGGTTGGTTGATTAGGGCCACTTTTAATTTGACCAACCGCTAATAAATCGAAAAAGGTTTCCGCCCCTAATAACATATCGATCTTTTGAGATTTTTGGAATTCTGGATCCGCCAATTTAATATTGTGCGGAATTTTCCAACCATTAATATTAATGGTATGGTCTGGATGATTAGCCGAAATACATCGCATAATCCAGAATTCCGCCGAAAATTCATAATTATTTACGCGCGATTTCACAAATGCGCTTAATTTGGCCCCAACTTTTGTACTTGAATTACCAATCCCGATAATATTTAAAGTCCTGTTTTGGCGTCGAATCCGCAGTTTTTGGGCCAAATCCTCCGTTATAAAGTTGACTTGACTTCCCGAGTCCAGCAAGGCTCTTGCGGGCAGGTACTCTCCACAGCTTGATCTCACCAGAATAACTGCTGTTGCCAACATTACCCGATCAGGCACACTTATTGTATGCATTGCGTGTGTAGTTGTTGTTGGTTGCGGATGAGGCTCAGCAGCGAAGGATACAGGATACTGGTGCAGTAAGGTGTGGTGGGACCGATTACACACGCGACATCGATCCGCTCTGCATTTGGATACCGTATGTCCCTTACGCAAACAATTTATGCATAAGGGCACTGATTTGACAAACTCAAATCTCTGTTGAACAGAGAGAGTTTTAAAAGTGGGGCAAGCTGTTAAGTAGTGGTCCTTCGATTTACACTGCTGGCATGTTGGCTGCTTTGTATTCGCTGCAACTAAAGCTGATTTAGTTCCATTCATGTGAGGCTGCTTCACGTGGTTCGCGCTGGCTGGCACTATGGGTCTCGTCCTCGAAGATGATGCGCCTTCAGCTGATAGGTGCTGGTACCGTCTATTTAAGATAGCTTCACAATCCTTCCACAATGGTAACTTGTCGTAATCCAGCTGTTCTTCCCACTTTGATCGGGTGGCAGAGTCAACTTTTGTCATGACTATGTGAATAATTATCGCATTTGTGATTTGTTTCTCATCGCCCAGCGATAGCAATGAGTCATATACAGCCGACACTTCATCAATCATCGCGCGCAATGAAGGGGCTGATGGCTTAGGGATAGTTGGCAGCTCAAAAAGTTTTGAAATCGTATTAAAAAAATCAAACATTTATTGTCATAAACCTTTTTGAGACTTGCCAACGCCTTCGGATAGTTTTCATCCGACATTTGAAACGCTTTTACCGTGCCTAGAGCCTCCCCAGATAGACAATTAACCAGATGGTTAAATTTTTCAATATCTGGGATGTTTGGATCATTGTGAACCAAACTCTCAAACAAACTCATGAAATTTTTAAATTCCGAATATTCTCCCTTGAATTTCGGCAAATTCATTTTTGGGAGCCTTGAGCTGTGAGACGTTACGAACGATGTTTCAGCAATAGATGTTCTATTTTTGGCCAAAATTGTTTTAATTATAGATTTTGTTTCTACAATTATGTCCTCTAACTCCCCTCGGGCCATGTCGTCTTCATCAATCTCTTCAATTTTAGATTGGCATTTCATCAATTTCTCACTATGTGAGTTTAGTATGTCAAGACGACATTCCAATTCGATTGGATCTAATGACATCGTTTTTTCTAGAAGACCCGTTTTTATTCGCAAAATGCTACTTTTCGCCACCGTCCTTTGACGCTTTAATGATTTTAAGTCGATCAACTCCTTACTCGGAGAGAGGTTGGCGATAGTTGGCTTTGGCTTGCTCATTTTTGCTTGTTAAATTAAATTTCCGGAAAAAAAACTATACAGGTTGGCAACAGATATATTAGGGATCGATAACGAAAACGAAAAATATATGTATAGCGATTCCGAAATATACGAAAGCCAGACTAATAGCAATAAAGGTTGGCAACAAATATATTTGGAATCGGTTACGAGAACGAGAAAAAATGATATCGATTCCCAAGTATACGAAAGCCGAACCTATGAAGTATGCAAAATAAGCAATAGCACAATTGAACGTTCTTGAAAATGTTTTTTTTTTTTTAAGCGAGAAAATTTTCCAAAGAACCGTAAAACTTTATTTCGTTTAAAATTTTAAAAATTTTTTGTCTGCAAGATATAAAATGTCGCACCTTAATGTTCAATTAAGAACGCTACCGCAAATCCCACGATCCCTCTTTCACTTATGTAGATGCATAGATGCATAGATGCATAAATGCTTATGTACATGTGTATGTATATATACGTATGCGAATATTAAAATATAAATATATGCAATAAGAAAATATACGTATGTGAAAAAATGTGAACAGAGGGAGAGCCAAAAACTGAAAGTGTGCACTTGCTCTTTTTTGTTTTTTAATTTTGGTTTTTTTTTTTTTCGCACCACTTTCAGTGATTCGCACTCGTTACCTGTTGTGAATGCATAGGCGGTTTGCCTGCGTTCACTTCCCTTTGCAGAGAATGCAATTGCAGCTCATTCCCACGAAGAGACGGATCTGGCGTCGACGTTAGCAGCGACGGTGTTGTTGACGTTGACTTGGCAGCGGCGAGAATCCGCGCTGACGCAGCAGCGGTGGGACGATGGTGTTGACGTTGACGCAGCAGCGGCGAGAATCCGTTGACGCAGCAGCAGTGGGACGATGGTGTTGACGCAAGCCCGTTCGGTACCGACGTGATGTTACCACAAATAGTCTAACGTTTTAACGGCCAAAGTTATCGGTTTTTAGTTTTACGGCACTTTTCTTTTAACGGGTTGTACCTCTTTTCCGGCACTTTTTAGCGGCACTCGCGACACTCTTTTTATTTTGCTTATGTTTAGCAACGGCACTTTATGTTTTTGGCGGTAGTTTTTAATATAATGCACTAACTGTGTAACCACCTTTAGCAGAAAAAATGTAAACGCTTATTTCAATACTGCTTTTATTTTCACACTCCACTGTATGCCGTTTAACCGATTTATCCACCTTTGGTTTCTCTCCTTTTCTTCCTTGTGTTTGCGCACTATTGGCCTGGTGAATTTTACCGCACGTATGTCATATAGTATGTATGTATTATGTTGTGTTTTCACCACCCACTTCACAAAACGTTTCTCTCAGTTGCTTTTTTTTTCAACTTTAAATTTGGTTAATTTGTATTTTATTTTCTTTATGTTTAGATTTACCACTTCGTTTTTATTCACTTCAGTGTGTGTCCATATGTGTGCACTTCGCAATTATTTTACATATATGTATGTATCCACCAAGTGTTATACTAGTATATATTTTTCACAAGCCACTGACGGAAAATAGGAAACATTTTCTCTTCTCAAGCGGAGCATATAAGAGGTATTCATATGAATTTTTCACTCAACATGAAGTATGATATAACGAACAATTCTGCAGTATTAACTCAAAAATCACGTTTTTTGATTTATGCCGGTCTTGCAGCAAATGAGCGATATGTATATTTTTTAATGTAAAAATTTGTTTTGAATTTTTTATATATACATATATGTATGTATATCTATTTAGATATATTTTATTTTTATTTTTAATGTCTTTGTCCAGACTTTTATTTTTAGTATTTGTCACTTTAGTCACTGCACTCGACCGAAACCGAAAGAAATTAAAAATTCACAGGCAATTGCTCACGCGTTAGAAATTAAATTAATACGTATTACTTTTTTCGAAAATTATTTACAGCCACGCACTGAGTCCCTGCTCGGGCGCCATGAAAAAACCTTAAGCTTTTTTAAGGTTGAAGTTCTACACGTTGGACTCACTAGTATGCGCAACTAAAAGCTAATTGCCTGTGCTATTTCGGTTTAAAAAATCCCGGTTAAAAAAAGAACGTCCGTTCGCGATTATAGTCTTTAATACAATGATAATCTTTATTCCAACAGTTCATTAGTTAGCCTAAATCTTAACCTAACGGCTTAGACTAGAGGTAAGTATGTATACAAAAAGGGGTAAGTATGTAGTTCTAATTCAATTCAGCATCTTAAATTCATGGTAATAGATTATTCTAATACATAGGTAGTAGATGATGGTTATAGTTATATGATACAAAAATTGTAAGTATTTTACATGATGGAAAACGCTTTAGCATGTATTCAAATAATTTAACAAATTTATTTCTTAAAAAAAAATATTCTTAGATTTAGAGTCGCATGACGCAACAGGTAATTGATTTTGATAATTTCAAGAATAATTGCAATTATAATTACATTAAAAGTTATAATGGTAATTCTGATCTTAATGTAGGGGGTTGGAATTTACAGCAGTAATAACGTAAGTAATGGGGATTTTGATAGTAATGCTATTGGTAAATGTAAAGGTAATCCGAATACTTAGAACAAGCATTTTATTTGTAATGTAATATTGTCTATAGTTAGTGTAATTGTAATTGAAATAGATAATAAATAATTTGAACAGTAATGGTAATTGAAATATAAAGAATAGTAATCCAAATCCCAAAAAATTATAATGATAAAAGTATCTCAAACTCAAATATGAGTGGCTTCTTTACAGTAGTCGAAAAAGGTATGCAATATTTAAGTCGTCCCGTGATGATTACAAGATTTTGCCTAATATTGGATTTCATAGTTGGTACCCGCAGTGAAACTAGGTAATATGTTGATGTATTTTTTTGGTATAAATTACCTACTACTCCCCATGTTGTAGTAATAACAATACTATCGTGAAAAGTGCATTTAATAAACTTGTGAAACATTAACACAATAATTCTTAACAGTCGCTAGTCATGTCTTTGTTTTATTTCAAATTAATATAAGGTATATATGTATATTTTTCGGGAATGTTTACATTATATACTTACATAAAACCATGAAGGGTTATCAGTAAGACTAATAAGTTTGTATAAATACTTTCTAAATATTGATTTAATCAGCATACTACCATATAGCTTTATATTTTCACCCACACACTAATCATCAACAATGTTGGAGGGCGAAGCTCACGAGTGGTTTTAGAATCTTATCAGTTCCCAAAATTAGTCAGCGAACAAAGCGAGGTTATCAGTTCAGTGTCAAGCCACGTTGTTTTCAAAATATTGTCTGTTGTGTTTCATTTTTTGTGCAACTGTATGCTCTTTATATAATTAAATACAATACTGAAGTATTAATTATATCAGGTAACATTTTCAGTTGATTGTTTTAAAGACTTTGTAGCCGCGCATTAATTGTTTGGTGTTTGGTAAATAACACTTGATGCAAATTGCACATTTAATGTGTTCAATATTTAATTTAACATGACAAAGCGTGTGCAAGTAATTATTTGTATGCCGACTGCAAGAATTCTTTTGCAATTAAAATGTGGCATGCCACAAAAGCGCCACATGCAATTATTTGCATGTTAAACGAGTGCTACGAGTGAAATTAATAATAATGTTGGAGAAGATAGTGACGTGAATTTATTTCTGTCATTTAAGCTTTGGAGTTTTATATCGAAAATTAACAAAAACAAATATAAAATACAAAATTAAATCAGTGATGGTTAAGGTTAAGTTCTTTGAAAATCAATATATCAATAAATCTATTTTAAGTGGACTTTCTTTGCATTTTCCATCAAATTCAATTGAGATCCCTGTCTGAATCGATCTTTTATCATAACCTAACCTCACACAGATATGCAAAAATAAGACTCTACTTCTTTTAAAAATTAATTTTTCTCTGTATTATTACACAACTGCTTATCTCTCAATTAATTACCATATTCTGGCTAACTAACTTCGAAATTTGTACTTCTATCTAATTACACTTCACTTTCATCAAGTGACACGAACGCCCTCTCTTCAGAAGCAGCTAAAATCAGAATTTTCTACTTAATACCATTTTCTAGGTATGTTCATGGAATTGAACTACACTCCACCAATAGCCTTTCCACTAACATCAGCGCAGCAGCAATCCAGCTAAGTTCCTCAATACGGAATCAAATCGATTTGCAACCACTTATTGGTGCAGCATTTGGTTGCTGCATTCCACCTGAGCTCTCACGTTGTTCCTTTCGTTTGCTTGTACCGAGTTTCTGGCTGTGCTAACGAGTCACTCTAAGCGCTCTTTCAGCGGTTGAGGTCTGCATATTTGCAGTTCCCACATAATTGATTAGCTGATTAAATTGCATTTGGCAAACTGCACGCTGAGAAATCGAGCTGGCATGCAGTGCTTAGCTAATCGTATAACTGTAGATTAGCTGAAATTTGTATGCCAATTAGATTGATTGCAGGAATTGATGAAAGCGCACTGCAAAGTACTTAAGTTGATGGAATTTTTGGTTATCTTTGAGGTGAGTGTTTTGACGTTTCATTTCTATTGAGATTGTAGACGCCGAGAAGATTTCATATTTCTAAAATATGACAAAATAAAGAAATTAGTAATTTACATAAATGCAGAAGATCATTTTAATTGTACCGAAAATAGGTGTATTAAGAGTACCGTGACTTGGTAAAAAAAAAATATAGCAATATACCAAGTGCTTCAAATTACATAACTTTGATTAAATAAAAGTACCGTAATTCGGTACAAATTAGAGTGCCGTGATGTAGTAGAAAAAAATTAACAAAAGTATAAAGTTCCTAAAAATCGCCTTGAAAATCATTTAGTTTAGGTAAACCAAAATTGTCGCAATTCGATACGAATTAGAGTACCGAGCTTCGGTAAAAGAATTTGTCAGAATATAAAGTACGTATAAATTATTTTAAAAATACTTCATTGAATGTATGTAAACAAATTACCGCAACTCGGTATGAATATATGTAAGTACCGTAATTCGGTACAAAAAACTTACTGAAATATAAAGTGCGCGCAAATTACGCCGAAAATTATTTAATTTAAACTTTAACTTAAATGTAAATTATGGTAATTCGGTACCGATAAAAGTACCGTGTTTCGGTATTAATTTTATTTTTTCAAAATATAAAGTGCGTAAACATTAATTTCAAAATTACTTTACTAATTGCGCGTAAAATAAAAGTACCGAAATCCGGTATAAATAAGAGTATTACTTGTCAGTTCAAAAAACGTACTAAACTATAAAACACACATCACTTCGAAATTACCGAACGTAAAGTACTGTTTTTCGGTACTTAAATAATGTAGCGTAAATATTAGCTTCACTATTACTGAACCAATTGTACGCAAAATAAAAGTACCGACATTCGATATGATGAAATTCCCGAAAATATAAAATGACTAATTTACACTGAATACAGCTTATGTAGCCAAATCATTCGACGAAAGCTTGTCTAAGGTGATAACATGGAAAAACTAAAGAAATTCTTGAACTTGAAAACCATCATGTTTACATTAGAGAGATAGCAGAGGCTCTCAAAATGTCTTATGGATCGAGTGAATTTTGGTTAATTTTTTTTATTAATGTTTTGGTTAATATTTTGGTTAATGTTTTGAAACTATTCAACAATTAAACGAATGGTGCTGAGCTGATAGCGAAAAAGAAGACCATTTAAATCGTTATATTGGTTTAATAGTGGCATATTTTTACGGCGATAATATTAAAATACATGAAATGGATTCGAAATTGTCAGTCCGGATCAAATTTGACATAGTAGTATAGTAGTAGTAGTATTTTATACACGAAATATCGCCAACCAAGCTCGAATCTTAAAACTACAAAGGGTTTCTGGAGGTTATTTACAAAAAATATTTCATAAAGTGCCATAAACTTTTGAAATGTAGACTTTTATAGGTCACTCATACGCCATGAAGACCATATCAAAATACAATATGTAAGAGTAAAGCATATAAAAAGCAGTTGGCACAGTCAAAATAGCACAAAATATTAAAAGAAAAAGAGAAGTAAATAAAGCAATTTAAATAACGCAAGACAAACAATCAAAGTGCTTAATTTCATTTTCAATTTAAACGCGAGCCAATGCTTTCTAGCACAAAGGTGCCAGTTTAGATAAAAAACAAATAGAATAATAATTAAATAAAATATTAAAGCACAGACATAAACCAAAAAATAACATTAAAAAAATATAATATAACACTAAAAGAAATTTTCAATTTCACAAAGTAACGCTGAGCCAACGCAACAAAACAAAGCAATACTTTACGGCAAACAAATAATAAACACACACACACACGCGCAAACAAAAGGAAAGGCTGTGCAGCTGCTACGAGAAGGATGACCGTATGCAATATTAAAATGTCAGTCACGTGATAAGATGTAATGTGTCCTGCGCTATGTTGCGACGCTTTTGAGTGTCTCATATGGCCGCTGCAGCGAGGGGGCCATTAAGCCGAATGGCAAGGAGACGCAATAAAGACAACAACAATAATGGAAACTGCTGCCGCCACTAACACGCTTTCCTGGCTATTATAACATACACAGTGTGTGTGAGTGAGTGAGTGCGGCAAAAAGACCGCCAGCATAATGCAAATGGGACAAAGTGGCAAATGCCGTTAAAGGGAATACTGTGTGCGCACATTTTAATATATTCATGTGTGTGGGCATGCCGGTCTCCGCACGCCAGTCGCTGCGGCGGACAGCTGAAACAGTAATATACAAATAAAATAAAAATCAAATGACATAAAATAAAATGGCGTATGACAAAATGAAAAAAAAAGCGGATGGTCACACTTGTGTTGGCTAAAGTGACATTTGGAGTTGCGTCGTGCCAGTCAGTGACTGACAAGCGGCAGCTGATGTAACGGTAATGGCAGCTCAAGCTAGCGATAACAGTTACGAAAAATTAAAATGAAATAAAACAATTTTTATACAAAAACAACAATAATAGCAGCCGCATGCTGGCACTGCGGTTTGGTGTTTGCGACGAACTATTCCGGCTATCAACACATGGCAAACGACAAACGACACAATGTGCTGCTGACCCAGTTTTTAATGGTGTTACAAAAAGGGAAAAGTAAAAAGGCGACATGGTCGACCGCTGCGTAGGGCAGCAATGCGCATTAAGTGTACAAGTTTACAAGTGACACACTAAGCACTGCCCTGCAGGCAAATGCACAACAATCAGTGGTAATAGATTTAGAGCTAAATTATTTTTTTCAAATTAAGCTACAATTCACTATTCATACAGAAACATGTTGTTTCTGAAGAGAAAATACCATTTTAACATGTCTTCAGTTCCATTGAATCACTTTATATTTCCGGGAATTTTATTGTACCGAATTTCGGTACTTTTATTTTACGTACAATTAGTTAAGTACTGTTTAAGGTAATATTTACGCATTTATATTTTGAAAAAATTTTGTACCGAAACGCGGTATTCTAATCGGTAACAGTGCATTATTTCACCGACATTAAGTTATTTTTGAAGTGCTTTGTACGCACTATATATTGTAGTACGTATTTTGTACCGCATCAGGGTACTTTTGATCGTACCGAATTACGGTATTTTAATTTTACATAAATTAAGTAATCTTCAGAGTGAGTTGTACGCACTTTATATATAGTAAGCTTTTGTATCGAATCACGGTACTTTTATTTGTACCGAATTGCGTTAATTTTTTACGATTCAATGAAATAATGTGTACGCAATTTATTTGCTGATCATTTTTTTTCTACCGAATCACGGTACTTTAATTCGTAACAAACTGCAGCGTTTTTAGTTTACCTAGATTAAACGATTTTACATTACCTTATTAATAGCCTCTACCGAATCACGTTAATCTAATTAATTTGTATCGAATTACGGTACTTTAATCTAATTAATTTATATCGAATTACGGTACTTTAATTTTACATAAATTAAGTAAGCTTTAAACTGATTTGTACGCACTTTGTATTTCAATTAATTTTTTATCAGGAACCAGGATACTTCATTTCCTACCGAATTACAGTAATTTTTTGTACCTACTTTCATTATAAATTTATATTCTGGCAAATTTTTTTTACCAAATCACGGTACTCTAGTTCATATCGAACTATGGCACTTTTAGTGACTTTCAGTGCGATTCTTTGGTACTTTATTTTATGTTAATTTCTTTCTACAACATCACGTTACTCTAATTTATACCGAATTACGGTACCTTTGTTTAATCGAAATTATGTAATTTTAAGCACTCATTATTTTGTTAATTATTTTTTGTACCGAATCACGGTACTATAATATACCTATTTTCGGTACAATTAAAATTATCTTCTAAATATTTTTTAAAATCCTTTTTTTGGCATCTTTTATAAATTTTGAGAAATTTTCCCGCCATCTACAATCTCAATAGAAATATTAGTTTCCACTTTTAGCATTAGTATGGTCATAGGATGGTAAGAATGCCGCCACTTTCGGCTCAATTATGGTTATAAATTTTTTGGTTGAACTTTTTATATTAATAAGATAAAGTATCAAGAGGACAAAAGTTTTCAAGAAGCCCTCTGGTGTACAATATTAGCTTGTTTTACATTATATTCTTTGAATTCTTTGATTCTTGTACTCCATCGTTAGTTGCAAAACGAAGAACGGAGTATGTATAATTAAATTTATTGTATTAATTTGTCTAAATCATGAATTTACTACAGGGCATTAACAAAAGCAAAGAACAAAAATAACAATAACAGAAAAGCCTTTGGGAACTTAACTTAATTGAGGATATACGCGGCGTATACGTAACTTTCACTGTATCGGGTGTGTTACATCCGTAAACAAGCAATGGAATGTATTTGTGCAAGTCCTCTTATTATATATATGTATGTATTGGCACGATTATATGTGCGTACGTATTTCTGGAATATATTCAAATATATATACATGTATAATAAATGTATGTGTATGTATATAAGCGTTCATTGTTCGTACGCAACTTCCTGTTCGACGCATTTTCCCAAAGCGCCGCTCAACGTTGAATTATCTTTATGAATATTTTAAGCATATGCAAATTTCTTTATTGGTTTTCTTATGCCTTTTAAACTTTTTTCCCAACTTTCTTGTTTTTTTTTTTTATTTTTGTGCACACATTTCTCCAGTTGAAGCCACCGGAGTGTCATTTCAACGAAATTGTTCAGCCGCAGCTGTGTTTATGCAAAGCAAGTAATAATGGGGCGAAATTAAGCAAGAAAAGGAGAAGATCGTTATAATGCAGAGCATGAAATTAAATAGAATTAAACAATTTGCAAATTTTGTTAAGCAAATATTTTGAAAACGAACTTAATTAAAAGTCGTTTGAGAAATAAGCATATTCTTAAGAGAAATATATATGGTATCGAAATAAAAATATCTTCTATGTATTTGGCATATCTAGCTTAGTGGAGAAATAATTATTATTTAATATTTAATATTATTTTAATATTTAATTGCAAACAATTGTAAAATTAACTCAGTAAATCCGCTTTAACTTAAGGCTTACTAGGCACTGACTCTTTCATTGATTTATGGATTATTTATGTTCGAGCAAAATATTGTTGTCAATGCAAAATGTTTAAGCACACACACATTAAGCATTTATCTAGGACACTCGACTGTCACATTATTTTGTACACACACACACATTCGCTTGCGCCACACATCAACTGTCAGCTACATTTGCTACAAACACACTTACTCTTTGTCAGTACATGTGGGTGGACACCAGCGCCACATAAACATTTGAGTGAATATTTAAATTTGTCAGCCGTCACAACACTTCGACAATGCTTTTGCAGAGCATTTGACAATGGCAAAAACAATACCATTGACAAAAGCTGTCACGGGCAGACACTTTCATGAGAGACAATTGAACGCTGAATGACAATGGCATTAAAGCAATGAGCTTTATCAATAATCAAATGAAATGCAAAATGTCACAGCACATTGAAATTATATTATAACAACAATAATAACAACAATAATAACAGCAATAATAACAACAATAATAACAACAATAATGGCAGCATAAATCAGAGATTTTCATTGAAAATGTTGAAATAATTCTCGAAAAGAGCAAAAACTGTTGGTAAAAATAAGTGAAACGTTAACTTCGGCTGCATTGAGGCTTTAATATCCGTTTGAGATGCATTTGTTATAGTAGAAAAGTGCAGAAGCGAAATTTCTTGAAGATGATATCGCCAACTGGGCAAGTTTTCCGTACAAAAAGTAGATTTTGATGGGTCAGTTTGTATGGCAGCCATATGCTGTGGTGATCCGATCTGAATAATTTTTTAGGAGTTTGTGGAATTACCTTGGACAATAATTCATGCCAAATTTTGTTAAGATATCTCGACAAATACAAAAATTTTCTATACAGTAGGTGGATTTTGCTCGATCAGTTTGTATGGCAACTATATATTATAGTCAACCGATCCGAACATTTTTCTCAGATATTATAACATTGCCTTGGAAAATAAGCCGTGCCAAATATGGTGAAGATATCTCGTTAATTGAATAGGTTTTCCATACAAAAAGTAGATTTTGATCGTTCGGCTTATATGGCAGCTATACCTTAAAGTGAACCGATCCAAACAATTTTCTCAGACATTATAGCATTGATCTTGAAAATAAGATATGCTAAATTTGGTGAAGATATCTCGTCAATTAAATAATTTTTCTATACAAAAACTTGATTTTGATCGATCAGTTTGTATGGCAGCTATATGCAATAGCGGTTCAATATCGGTGATTCCGACAAATGAGTGGATTCTTGAAAAGAAAATAATGTGTGCGAAATTTCCGATAGATCCCTCTAAAACTGTGGAACTGACCGACACGACTAAATCCACGCTGATCATTCATATGCTTTTATATACTTTACATGGTATCCGACTTTTTTTTTTTTTGGTTAGAATTTCTTTTCATTGAAGCTTTCCTGTACAGGCTATGCATTTCTAAAATAAAATATGAGTATTTGTGTATGTGAGTAAGTAAATAGCAGTTTTATTCACAATAATCTTTTTTTCTGCCTGTATTATGAGCCATTATTTATGCCAACTTCTTTAACTGCTTGCTGGTTTTGTTATTAATGTATTTCATTTTTATATTTGCTTCCTTAATTAAATTTATCTTTGCATTTTAATTAAATGTTTGTCAACCTGTTTGTGCACATCATTCATATTAGCAAACACACACACATATATATATATATATATATATATATACATACATAAGCGTAGCGGTATATTATCGTATGTAGGTTCATTAGTTCCTTTGTGTCTATGACACATATTCATAGCACGCAAGTTTTAATTAAAACTACACAATTCCCATACTTCTACACACACATACACATACACATACAAACACTTCACTCACGCACAGGTGTTTTTTGCCAGCGGTGACACGTTTATGAACTGTCTGCGTGTTAATTGTCAAATGACACGCATACGCCATGGTGTACCCGCAAAACCGCCCACCAATCAACTTAAGACCCAAACACACACACACACATTTATATGAATATGTGCGCATCAGCGTTGGCTGTGACATTTATTTGCTGCGAAATTATAAATTGCGAAAGTTTGTCAGCGCGTCCGTTGGCAGGCGGTGGAGGCAGCGCTGCCGGTAGCATGTCCCAAGTGGCCGTCAATGAAAGGCGTGTAGTGTAATTGATTTGATAATAATAAATTCCGCTAATATGTCATTAGCTGGAGTGTGAGTTAGATAGCAGCGTGCTGATAAACAAGTGCATGATTCGTGCGTTCAGGTAATCGTGAATGGTTTTTGGTTGCGGAAAGAAATGACGGTGTATGGTATGTGATATATATGACATAGCTATAACTAGTTACCATGTATGTGAATAAAAGATAAATAAAATCAGAAGAGAAAGACTTTTACCTTAACACATATTTAAAAGTTACGAAAATTGTAATTTAATTTGAGAATCTTATTATTAACGGATTTTAAGTCAGCTTTTTGAGAGCGAAATTTAGTTTCAAGGCGGAAATGAAGTTGAAGCGAAAATTCGTACCCGAAAAGTCATTTAAAAATATATTATACATTTTATTTATATCTCCATATATGTGTATTTGCAAAATATGTAGCAAAAATATTACTACACAACATCGTTTTCAGCCTTTGCTAATGCTTTGCCAATGTGGAACTGCAAATACAGCAAACTTGTCGCACACTAATGAGATTTTAATGTGCGCAACCATCCAATAAAAGACATGCAGACACCTTGGGCAAAGGGGAATTTAATAACAAGACACTGAAGGCATATAGAGATACATATATAAATTCATATATACATATATGTATGTACACCAGTGTGATTAATCATAAATGTATTGTTTACCTACCAGCATTGTTTTGTTTGTTCGTTAATCCTCAAGCACGTACTTATTTAAATTTAAGAAATGTACGTATACATATGGGGTATTCCATACCAAATCGACCACTTTTGAACCCGACCCCTTTAGATTTTGCATATCCATCCTTTTCTCCCCTTTGAAAAACATTTTTGAGAATTTTTTCAAAATTTTTTGTCCAACTTCAAAAAAGTTTTGAATTTTTCAAAAAAATGGGTTTTTTATTTTGAAATAGCCATAACTTTTGTAGAAATTGACTTTTGGGGACAATTTTTTTTTTAAATTTTTGTTTTTGAATGAACTTTTTGAAAAAATACACGAAAAAAATTTAATACGATCAAATATATAAAATAATCGGTTTTTTCGCCATTTTTGTTTTTTTTGCTTTTTTTCTCGAAAAAAAAACTTCAATTAATTTAACAACTATCCCTTCTAATCCCGGAGTGGGCCGATTTTTTTACATTTTTTTTTATTTATTTACAAAAAAAAATTTCAAATTTTCAAAAATGAAAAAACTTTTTTTCCGTAAACTTTATTTCTATAAATAAAACATACACTGTTTGTAACAATAAAAAAATTCTAATAAAATAGATATAATTTTTATATGAAAAAAAAATTGTTGAAAAGGAGATGTTTTCGACCACTGAACTTTGAAATGATGGAGAATGGTGCGATCTGTTGAAGTTTACGCAAGTAAAGAAAGCTCCCTGAGCATCATTCACTTAGGAATGGCCAGAAACGATTCCTTCACATGTGGCTCAAAAAGCTCACTTCTTCCAGCCTTAGACCAAGTATCCTCTCGGTGACCAAGGCGAAACAACTCTCCCAAGGCTTGTGCGTTGGGTTTGGAATCCACTACCTAAAAAACGAAGTTAAAAGGACAAAACAGCTTCGGATGAAATATCCACCTTTTGATTTAGTTCTGTTTTCTCTAGACTAGATAAGGAAGCCAAGTATATGAGTCTGGCTGTGAACGAACAAAATACCATATGTTTCTGCTGTCATCAAACAAACTGTCATTGCAGTCATGACTTGGTTCTCACGGCACTATTGGCAGTCATAACTTCGAAGTTGCAGATAATTTCGTCCATCTTGGAATCAAAATTAATAAGAATAACTCTTGCCAACATGTGCTGCTTGGGACTGAGTAGACAACCGGGAAGTAAAGTCTTCTCACGACGAACAAAAACTAAACTATATAAGTCATTCATTATTCCCATCCTGCTACGAGTATATGGTGCAGAGGCATGGACAATGACAACTGATGACTGATGAGTCGACGTTACGAGTTTTCGAGAGAAAGGTTTTTGCGGAAGGTTTACTCATTGAAAACAGTGAATATAGCAGTCGATGGAATGATGAGCTGTACGAGATATACAATGAATTAAGAGACACAGGCTACTCTGGCTAGGTCATGTCGTCCGAATGGATGGACACACTCCAGTTCTGAAATATATTATAAATGTATATATATGATCATTGTAAGGAGCTGAGTTGATTTAGCCATGTCGGTCTGTCCGTCCGTCATATATGCGCGAACTAGCCCCTCACTTTTCCAGATATCCATATGAAATTTTGCGAACTCTTCTCGCCAAGAAGCTGCTCACTTGTCGGAACATCTAATATTGGTCTGCTAAAGCTATAGCTATCATAGAAACTCGCCGATTGAACTCAGGTCTCTCACAGTATAGAGCATTTAATGCGACAAGTTTTCTTCACAAAATTTGGCACAGATTATAACCGAAAGCCTCGCTAAAATATCCGTAGAAATTGTTCAGTTTGTACACTTAAAACAAATAATTCCCAAACGGATTCAAATTCAAGTGTTTGTGTGAAATATATTTTTTATTTATGAAAGTTATTCACTTTAGCTTTGATGCTATCGAAGTTTACGTTTTTTCTTGCTTTGTTTAAAATTAAAAAAAAAAAAAAAAATATTTAAAAAATATGAAAAAATATCGTAAAAATCAGTGATTTTCCAACGAAGCAAAGTGCTTCTGCTGAAAAACCCGACTTCGTTAAATAATGTTCGATAAATAATAAATAAGTAATAAATACACAAAAATGTCATACATTCTATGGAAAACCTTTGACGAAAAAAATATTGAAAAAAGTTATAGGAAATACAACTCCAAAAAGTTACACTTAATTTTTTGTACTTTTTTATTTTCCTACAATTTGCTTACGATCAAAGTGCGTTCCGAATTCGACAAAAAATGCATATTTTTCCTTTTCTGCTTCCTTGCTTATTTGCTGTCGTGTCACTCCGTCACGTACAAGTGACTGCGTCGTCTTTTTATGCGCACACTGTATGCCTTTGAGCTTTTTTGCTCATTCGCAATTTCAGTTCTTATTTCCGGTTGCTGATATGGTTGTTGCTTTTATTTATTTATTTTTTTTGCTATTTTTTCGTTTTGGTTTTTTGTTTCGTTGCTGCCATAACCGTTATTGCTTACAATTGCTTGGCGTTGCTAGGAAATGCATTTGTTGCGCAAAAGTTCTTGCCTTCTGACGTCGTTAGAGAAGCGCTGGCTGGCAGCATTGTTTCTTGTTGTCTCATGCTTTTTGCTGCGTTGCAGTTGTTGTAGCGAGGAATTTCTCGTTTTTTGACATTTGCAGTTGCAGTCACTTATCGCAGTTTTTGTCTGAGCGCAAAGTTTCCGATACGTGAGAATAAAATGTAAGTGAATTTTGCGAAAAGAATTTTGCATAAGTGCAACAGTCATTATCGGAAATATGCGCATGTAAATAAATTATATTTTGCAAATGCATTTTTGTGCGAAATTCAGTGTAAAACGTGTGCAGCGACAAATGTCATTTGAAGCTTTAAATTTGCATACAAATTGACTGAGATGAGAGAAATCTGGTTTTCAAAGTAAAATTTTCTTTGAGTAGACTTTGTGAGGGCATAAAAAGGAAGAGCAGCTAAAATGTTTTAAATAAATCCGAGATTAAAGCAAATATTGCCCGAAAATTCTAATGGAACAATCGATAAAGAAGAATGCTTCAATTCGTGAGCCCGAATGTGATCTTAGCTTAGGCATGATGAAGCTTCACATTTCTATCTCCATAAATTCATTTACAAATCTTGGCTAGTATTTTGAGGGAACAGGCTTTCCAAAAGACCTTCAAATTGTAAGCATCCTTTACGCGAATTTCACTTGGCTCTACGGTCTTACCATCGGTATCAGTGTCTCATATCGTTTAAGGCGTTGACTTGCTAGCGCGGAATAAGTGCACAAGACATGCTTCATTATTTCCCTGATGCCTTATTCTTGACATTTCCTACAGTCATCTGGATCTGTTAGTTTCATTCTGCAGGCCTGTTCTGTCAGCAGACTATGGCCAGAGACGATTCCATATTCCTACAGCCTCTTCTCTTAAGAGTGAGAAGCAGACTTGTGTATTTTTGATCTGCACCGTAGATCAGAATTGGCTTTATAATACCTATGTAGCACCAGTGCATGAGAGAAGGAGAAAGTCCACAGGTTGTGCCGAGCATCTCTACATACATATAATGCGTTCTTGACCTTTCCCACTCCGTTTTCCACGTTGTGCTTTCACAGCAGTTTGCTGTACTAGACTGCCCTAAGGTACTCCTCTTATCGCTAGCCAGCAGCACATGAGGGAAAGAGAAAGAAACGTCGTTGGCAACATACAAGGCAATCCGCCGGCCGGTCCTTCACTACGCCGCACCAATATGGTCGCCTGAATAAAGTGAAACGCAGACAAGGAAGCTACAAACATGTCAGAACACTGCACTTCGGACAAATAGGATGCCTGTTGATGTGTTCCAACGAACATCTGTATAATGATGCCCTAATGATTCCAGTTAAGCAGCATAATTAACTCCTCTTCAATCAGTTTCTTCTTGAGTGCCTTCGCGGAACCGTCTCCTAGGAGCATCAAGTGGCCCTTTCTCAACTAGTCGACGCCAAAAATCAATACGCCGACCAGATTTCGGACGCTACAAACTTCAGACATGCACTGTCTGCCATTCACAGTGGAGCTATTAATACCTTTATCGACTGTCTCTCAGTGAATTGCGTACTTGGAGTCAAACCATCAACCATTGCAGATGAAGAGCTCGAATTGCCGCAAGAATCGAGAGTGAACCCTGCGTAGCTTAATTTTGGATACTTTAGCAGGTTAAATTCCTACTTATCCAGAATTGACCCTGACATATCTAACATATGTCCAGCGTGCATTGACACCTCGCATGACACTAACCACGTCTTTGCATGCCCTGCCAACCCTACACATCTGAAACTCCTCTCCCTATGGTTTGACGTCGTCGAAACAGCACGTTTTCTGGGTCTATTGTTGGATGACCTAGATGACAACTTATGTAATCCTTACTATCCTAACAGGAATTTGGTACCCCTTACGACAATAGAAAGCTGTGTGGGGCCTCCATGGAAGGGTTTTGTATTCCCTTGTGAACAGAAAGTAATCCGTTTTCTCCAGAAAAAACCTCAGACCCACTTGCGATGTGGACTATTATTCTACATATTTTGGTGTGCGACTTTGCTAAGCTAAAAAGGTTTTTGGCTAGGTCGTAGGGCTGATCTTAATATGCTTATCTCTCTTGGACAGATGTTTGTCCTTTGTGTTACCCATAAGTGACTCGGTTTTAAATGGATGAAATTGGTGTAAAGGGTGTCCTCCCTAGCAAGTTCATTTGTATTGCATTTATATGCAATTCTATAGTCCCTAGGCACACTTGAACTCGAATAGCGAGATCACTCCTTGACTGGTTTTGATGGTACATTAAGCGAGCTCAAATCGAGTATAGAGACTCGGTTGTCGAAGTGAATGCACATGTTTTTGAAGGAAGCTACATTGCAGGAGCAGTACATTTTGATGACAACCACCTCCGCTTGAGAAACGCTAAAATGGTCTGGTAAAATGAAGCAAGAGCTGGTTGCGAGCTGCTCCCGATATAAGTTTAAACTTCTCTCTTCTTCGATCTATCTGCAAAAAGGATTACCGCCTTTTCCTATGGTTTTGCTCCGCCAAAAAAAGCTCCTAATTGTAGGCAATATTTTATTGTCATTTTATTACAAATAAGATTTTATCAATATTTCATATTTTTATGGCCGACTTTAATGTAAGATTTCAAGAAACGAATCCCTTCTTAGGTAAAGCGACATACGGAAGAAAATAGGACTGAAGCAACAACACAACACAAACTCAGAATATGAGCAAAGCGGCAGTCAACGCAAGTAACAACAACAATTCCAACAACATCCCTCTACATCACAGTTCCGCTGGCAACTCAAGAAAGTATCTAACAACATACAAATATATAAATCTGCCACCACATACAATTTTATATGCTTGGCTCGGCTTGACTTGTAGCCGCACAAAATTGCAAGCCGTTACTTGCTAGTATTTTCCGTAGCTTTTGTACTTCATTGCGGTAGCGGACAGCTGTTCGAGTCTTCTGCACAGCTGTGCCGGCTGTTGGGTAATCACATCAACTCAACATCGGGGAAGGAACAACAAAACGGATGTGTAGCATGATGGGGCAAGCATGTGACGTGAGTCATCCCGGCGCTGGCTGCCACAAGAGCGCAAACGCTTGACTGACGCACAAGTGGCACTACAGTGTCGTCTAGACTGATGCGTGCCACACAATGGCGTTGATGAAAAAAGCATAACTACGCGTGCATGAAGAAGTGGCTCGGAAGCGTGTAGAATGCAGGTAGGGGCAGCAAAGAGCCACCCCCAACGCTGGCCGGTGACAAGCGAGCTTTTAATTAAATCATAAATTTAAATTGTGCGTTTCCGTTTTCCTGCATTTTCCTGTATTTTTAAGATTTTCTTTCACATTTTTATTTTTTGCGCTGAGTGCGAGATTTTTATCACATCACGTATACGACCGGGCGCACCACATGTCAGCACTTATGCGCGGCCAGCAGCACGGGAAACTGGTCTCTAAGCACCCTCATATATTGAAGTATTTAAGGCTAGAAACAAAAAAATGTGCTTACAAATCAGATTGTGACTCAGTAATGACCGAAACCGGAAGGAAGGCAGCAAGGAAGTAAAAAGGATAATGTAAATGGGAGCGAGAGAGACAGTCGCAAATGCACGTTTGTGTGTTTGAGACAAGCTGCTGGCATTCAATTTAAAGCTGATGTTGGCATTTGCTAATATTTAACATGCTTGTATATATATATATATGTGTGTATGTAAGAGTGTTTTCTACATTTTTATGCTTTTAATGCGTTTTGTAAATGTAAAGTAGATTATGTGCTCACTTAGTGTGAAAGAAAGCAGCAACAACATGATTACAAGACCCCGCACATAAATCACAAACAAAATAATTGCTGTTATTTTTAGAAATTTTTTCCCTCGTTATGGCATTTCCGCTGACGCTGAAAGCTCTTGAAAATTTTCTTGACTCACCGACTGACTAGCGCAAGCATTAAAAGTGATTGGTTAATTGCTTAGGTATGTGTGATATATGATCAATTGGGTATTTTGAATTCTGAAAATGTCGAAATGAAAAAATTTGTTGACGCACAATTTTCCTTCCAATCGCGTGGGAAGAGCTGTGTTGAAAATTTTTTCTTAGTCAAAGTTTTGGACTCTTATATTTGTGTATTCAATTAAATTGGAAATATTGCAAATACAATAGAACATCCAGTACGCTTAGACTAATATTTGGATTGCTTAATAGTTTTTCTTCCCCTTATTGAAGAGTTCTTTTTGAAGTTTACCCGAAGCTAAAATACAATTTTTTGATATTCTTCAATTTCTTCAATAACTTTGATCGTTTGTATGGCAGCCACATGTATGATATAGTGATTCGATCAGTAAAGTATATTCTCAGATTATAGTGATGCCTTTGACAATAGCTCGTGTCAATTTCTTAAAAGATACTTATGTATCTCCTCAAAAGAAAAAGCTGTCCACACCAGCACTATAATCCGATCGGTCAGTTTGTAAGGCAGCTATATGCTAAAGTGATCCGGTAACGATAAAGAAAGGGTGCAAAATTTCAGGTCGATATCTCAAAAATTGGGAGTGGGAAAAGGGATTAGTTCACACATACACAGACAGATGGACAGACAGACAGGGCTAAATGGACTAAGCTCAGCATGCAGATCATTTATATAAACATTCTATGAGGGCGCCGCTGTCTCCTTCCTTCTAGATGAAACAAACATCGAGGCAGGGTAAAAGTGAGGGTAAGGTAGAGGGTAAAGTTGTGGGTATAAAAGGGTTGTTTGATGCACTTTACTTAGACATGTCATTAATGACCCAGTATTGATAAATTTTTTGAGCATAATATTTTAATGAAAGGTACTTTCATTTTGAGAAATTAAGTAAAAAAGTTGTATTACTGTCCAGAGTTGCCATCTAACTAGGAATAAAATAATTTTGAAATAAAAAAATTTAAAAATTTAATATATAAAAATTTTTTATTACATAAAAATTGATTGGATTTTTTAAAATTACAGTTTAGGTACAAAGAGGTTGCCACCCTACTTTTTAATATTTTTATAAACATTAAATTGAAGAAATTAAAAATTTGTTTCCACATAATTCTAAAATTCTGTTACAAGAGGATTGATTAAAAGCTCATAGCGTTGCCACTTATTTTAAATTGAGATATTGCGATTAATAAATAGACAAATTACAGCTAATATTTTAGAAAAGGTCGTAAGATACATACGCTTAGCTTAAAATTATATAAATATATGGTGCTGCCACCTGATTGCAAAAGAAACTTTTTCAAAAGCTTAGATTGATTTCATTTTAAAAAAGATAGAAAAAAATGCATACCCGTGAAATGAGTATTCTTCGCGGGTCTATTGCCTTAACATAAAGTCGGCTTCACATACTAATGACATTTACCTAGGTACCGATATGATTTTTTATGTCGTTTCGGTCATTTTGGATCTGTAAATTTTTGTTCATTGTATACAGTAATGCTTACAATTTCGTCACGGGAAGGTATACGCAAGAACAAAGTTTTTTATTTTTATTATCAAAATAATCGTTCTCCAATTGCGACTTTTTTATGGTCGTAAAAATCGTCCACCTGTGCTCGCTATTCGTCGAATTGTTGAAAATTTCGAGCGTACATTTTATTTACATAATCCTCAAGTATCAATAAAACAAAGAAGCGCTCGAAGTAATGAAAATATTGCTGCTGTTCAGACAAGTGTTGCTGAAGACCGCAATTTATCGATATCAAGACGTTCTCAAGAATTGGAACTGTCTGAAACCACAACCTGGCTGATTTTGAAAAAGGATTTGAGCTTGCATCGGTAGAAAATTGTTCTCACTCAATAACTGTAGCCATTGGACCAATTGCATTTGCTGTTTTTGCCTTGGAACCACTTGAAAATGATAAAGATTTTTTTAAGAAGGCCCACTTTCATCTGAGTAGTACTGTAAATAAACTAAACTATCGATTTTGGTGCGAAGAAAATCCAGAAGAAATTCATGAACTATTACATTCACCTAAATTAACAGTTTGATGAGGTTTCTGGTCTGGTGGAAAAATAGGTCCGTAGTTCTTTCGAAAAAAAGCTGGTGACACCGTTACTGTCAACGGAGAGCGGTATAGATCGATGGTAATCAACTTTTTATGGCCGAAATAGAAAGAAGTTAATCTTGACAATATGTAGTTCCAATAAGATAGCACTACAGGCTCGTGCAGCAGCCCAATTATTGCGATAAAAGTTTGGAGATTCGATTATTTCAAGAAATTGTAACATTGAATGTCCTCCAAGAAGTTGTGATTTAACACCATTAGACTACTTCATGTGGGATTATTTGAAGTCATTGGTCTGTAACAACAAACGAGACTCTCTTCAGCTTTAGAAGTCAATATTGAACGCATTTCTCGTGACAGGATTTAGTGGAAAAAGTACTCGAGAATTGGGTTCATGAAATCGATTCGATGAAAGAAGTCGTGGATTCAAATGACCTCCATTGATGAAATATTAATTGTGTCGAATACACTTTACACTAAATAATACGCATTGCAAATTTCTTAATAACCGAGTGTGTGTATTTTTTTTTGTAATAAATCATATCACTCTTATTGAAAAACCCTGCATATATTTAGATAATAGAATAAAGAGAGACGTGGAAATTTCAATTTTGATATCCTTGTACTGTGGATGGACTACATCGTTAAACAAAATTATCTTTTATTGAAATGGTTAAAAATTTACTTAAATTTAAGTTTTCAAAATACCCAAATATACTAACATAACAACTTTCCACCAAGGATGTGGTAACACCTCATACTTGCTTATATAAACTCAAGTTAGCATGCCACCAGATGCGACAGAGCAAATCACGAGTGTCAGTAGCTGCACTAAACAATGTATGGTTATAACTGATAATTACCGTTATGAGGAGTTCCTTCGCGTACGAGCACATACAATGCCATGTGATATCAGCACACACACAGCAACAAGAACAACACCCACAAGTTTCAATACATTTCATTGTTGCAGCGTCGGTTTTCCTCGACTGCTCAACAACAAACGCTGTGACATGCGCTTAAAGTCAGCTACGTGAAGCTGTCACATGGTCAAATGAGAACAACAACTCAAGTGTACATGCTGCTAATTAGGTCGACGATGGAGATTGCTGGAACTGATTGATACCTTCATTATGTGTGTATATGTACAATTCTCTAGTTGCAAGTGTTTGCATGCGAAATATACATTTAAATTTACTGCTAATTATTAATTTGATCTCGAATTGCACCGCAAGTGAAGCGAAAGCTTTGGCAGGGGAATTATTGTTATTCTCAGAACTGCGAGGAATTTGAAGTTTACTGTTTGGAAGACAAGCATTTTTATAAAACTGATTATTTTTTAAATGACTTCGTCTCCCGAAGGAACTACTCTTTTCAACGAATGGCCCATATAGCTGACGTACAAACTAAACGATCAGAATCAAGGGCTTGTAAGGGAAGCTTATTCATTTTACGAGATATCTTGAAGAAATTTAGCATGGATTGTTGTATAGTATATAAGAAATCTCTTTTATTTTTGAAGCGTTTTATAGAGCGTAATCCATTTCGAGGTTTAATAATTAAAAAAAAAAAAATCAAATTTAATGGACAATGTTTATTATCATTCGAAAGAACATTCTTTGGTATTTAACTTTTGAAGTTTATAACTTTCAAATATTGGCCGTAGCTACGTCACAGATGCTCCAACCGTTGAGTCCAATTTTCGAAAAATGCACGAACGAGTCGCACTTCGACTGGTAACTGGCGAATGAGGCGCGTGATATTTTGCTCCAAGGCCTGAATCGGAGTGGGATTGTCCGCATAGACTTTAAACATTACATATCTCTACAGAAAAAAGTTTGACGGTGTGATATCATCCCATCTTGATGGCCAATCAATCGACCCAAAATGTGAAATTAAATGCTCATCGAAGTGTTCTCTCAACAAATCCAGTGATTAATGCGATGTGTGATAAGTGGTGTCGTCTTGTTAAAACAAATTGTCGCCGAGATCACTAGCTTCAATTCCAGGCATCAAATAGTCGGTTATTATGGCGCGATAACGGTCCCCATTGACGGCTGCGTTCTCACCGACAGAATTTTTGAAGAAATATTGACGGATCATTTTATCAGTCCACAAACCACACAAAGACCTTGTCTATTCTGAATCAAATGGCAGCTCTTGTATCTCTTCAGTTTGTTCTTCATCCCAAATGTGGCAATTTTGCTTGTTTACCTACCCATTGAGCCTGAAATGGGCCTCATCGCTGCACAAAATTTAACTCGAAGACTACGGATCTTCTTGGTACTTTTCAAGCACACTTCGAGCGAAGCGATTTCGCTTATGAAGATCTAGCGGCTTCAGTTCTTGCAGAAGCTGTATTTTGTACGCTTTCAATTTAAGACGTAAACTGCGCCAAGTTGTACCATAGGTCAGTACGAGGTGCTGCGAACGGCGCCGAATCGACTTTCCATAGTCTTCGTGTACACTCTCAGCTACGGCGGCTATATTTTCTCACTGGTGCTGGACGTAGTCTATTCGGTTTAATATTAGCCAATAATGAAAAAAGTATTTCTACTTGGATCACTTCTTAGCTTCCATGCAAACGAAGTTAAGCTTTTTATCTTGCGCACAATGACCAAGCAGGTTTTTTGATCAAAATCGATTTTTTTCAAATACATCAAATTGTGATTTGTTTTTTTTTCGACAGTAAGGAGAGAATTATTTTAGAAAATCAAAAGTTTTCGGCGTACTGTGTACCCCTTGAACAGCATTTCTATAACACGAATTATATAATCTCCTTGGTTGGCACCACAACGACCGGATAACTGTAAAACACGATTTGCCATCGAGTAAGTACATAAGTATAGAACTAAAATTTGTGTGCCAAACATGAAATGCGGAAGATCTTAACTGCTTTGCACGCATTTTCGAAAATAGTTCTCATATGAAACAACAAAAATAGCACATTCTTTGCAAATATTGACAGCGCAAGCAGTGCTACCAACTTTAAACACATACATTTGTAAGCTTCCATGGCCTAGATAGAGAGCTACATTTAGACTTTAGAACGATTTTCGGTCAATTTCAATCTCTCAAACAGGCATTGTCTTCAACTACGTGGCTTCTGCCACCGAAAATATTTTTTTTTCATATTCTGCGCAAAAGCCATGAATTTCCAAACAATTTACAGCATTTTGCAAGCTTTTCTGTGCCACAACTACGTGCGCCCTGACACACTTCATTTTGACACCATATTCCTGTATTATCCATACAGCTAAGCACTTGCCACACCATTTTCTTGTTTCACCTATAAATCTCAATTTTCCGACACGCAAACACTTGCAACATACACACACACCAAGGTGCTTGCAACTAAATGGAGGCATAGATTTTTGTGTGCCACATATATGTGTGATTGTGTGCGTGTTGCATGCATATTGTCGTCGTCGTCGTCGTCGTCGTCAACACAAGTCAACATTATCAGCATTTGCATGAATTTAAGATCAGAGGCTATAGCCAGAGCTGGCCATAAAGGCGGCTGCTTTCAATTCATTGCTTCGGTGCTTTAGAAAATCCATTGCGCTCCAAAAGCAAAAGTGAAAGGAACTTTTATGAATATCAGATGCAGCTAGCTAACAAGCAGCCCGACTGCAGCTACGAGCGCTGTGGCAGATCAAATGAAATCTAAAGCCACAACAAAAGCAAAAATATAAACAAAAAACGCTCAGACCGAAGGTGCAGCAGCAGCCGCAGTTGTACTTGCAACACAGACGCCTTGCCACACACACAAATGCATGGCATTAGAAACTACTGATGGTGGCGCAGGCAAATAGGTGAAAAGTAGGTACCAACATAGGGCAGGTGCGGGAGCAGCTGGCTGCGCGCAGGGAGATCACTGAAAACAAAAGACTCTGCTTGTTGCTGCTGCTGCAAAGTGAGTTTTAGTGTTAAGTAAAACGCGCAGTTGTGCAAAGTAGGTCAATTAATTTTCGGTTACACGGCAAGCGAGAAAGTGCGAAAGGCAGGGGAGCATCATAGCAGCAGGGCTGGCCGGGTCGTGTCGTCATTATGCTGCGTATTCAGCTCCGCTGGCGTTTCTTTTTCAATAGTGCCACACATAGCTGGCCGTTACGTAGCCACTCCAGGTAATTTTTGCTCGTCTTATTAGTGCTTTTTACAGCTGCCGAGTATCGCATAAAAAGTGCTTAATTAAAATGTATGCCATGTCCGCATAGAAGTGTAAACTTTGCACCGTTGATGAGACAAAAGTGCAAAATATTGTAATAATATGGAGCAAAGTACGTGCAACGCGGGCGCCCGGCGCAGCAGTGGGGCATTATTAATTGGATGCTCTCATTTGAAAGTATAAATATGAAAAAAATAATATTATGTTGGCAAGATTGGTAGCGAGCGAAGATGAAGAAGCAGCTGAAAATGCTGAAATTGAGACTAATTTTATTTTTATTATTTTTTTGTGGCATGGCGTTGCAATATTTCACTAGTTTTCTCTCTCTCTATCTCGCTCTCTATTGGTTAATTATAAGCGATGAAATGCATTAAATACGGGAAAAAATTTAATTGCATAAATTATGCGAATATTTATTTTTGAGATTCTAATCGGATAAATGTGTTGAGTACTGACGTCATACTTGTGCAAGCGAGCGGCAACAAAATGCTTAGTTCGGCTGCATCGACGCAGTAATACCTTTCTCCAATACACAAGATTCCTTACAGGAACTTCATTCCGTTCGTTTAGTTAGTATGACAGCTAGATGCTTTAGTTTTTCGACCTGAACAACTACCTTCGGAGAATGCACCGTTACTTTAGATAATAAGTCATGCTAAATTTCGTGAAGATATCTCATGAAATGAAATAGCTTTCCATTCAAGCACTTTATTCTGATCGTTCGATTTACGTGGCAGCTATATCATATACTAGTCATATATCTACGCTTTCGACCAATGAACAGATCCTTGAAGATGAAACGACGTACGCGAATTTTCAGATTCGTATCTCAAAAGCCGAGATTCTTTGCGACACAGAAGAACAGGAGATGAGACGGACATGGTTAGATCGACTCGAAATTGGCGACAAAATATATGACAATCTATATCTCTAAAACATCCCTTATATAAAGAGAAGAAGTGGATCTTTAGTAGGTTAAGCTAGATTAGAAAGCCGATCCGCCATATGGTTCTCACTCTGACAGCTTAGAAAAACAGTCCATTGTCGTACCTAATACTCTCATAACCATACATTTCTTAAGCATGCTAATAACAGTTTCATCAATCTCTCTTGGTTCGGCCAAAGATATGACTGCCGAGATGTTTCACCTTCAGTTGATATTTTCTTCAATATTTTTACTTCATCTTCTTTCATACAATTTTGACAACTTGCGTCCGATAAGACATTTAGCCTTACCATGTGGATATCTATTGGCCAACATCCACCACGAACACTTTTGTCGGCGGCAAGATTAACCTTGCTGATAGGAATTAATTTAGTGGAGCTCCTGCTTGTCATCAACTGTGAGCTTATATGCAAGATGCATAAGTTGAATGCAATAACATACCTGTGGGAAGACAACGGGGATCCCGCTCGTTCTTAATCCGATGTAAGTGGGACGAGGGTTCCGCCTCTTGCGAGCTCATCAACTTCCCAGAACAGTCGGATCTAAGTAACCGAAACGCACTCGGTTTTATCCGGCAAAGGAATGTAAACCCGGTACTATACCCCGAAATGAGTTCAGGAACAACAACAACAGCTAATCAACTTTGTAGTTTCCAGCGAATCCGCTATGGCCAGGCACCCAAATGAGTCTAATTATGTATATTGATGCTATTGATAGTGAGGTTGGACACTCCTTGACTATGGTAACTTAGGCCGCACATTGGGCAATACTAGTCGCTCTGCTGTTGAATAGAACTATCACTTTCCTGAAAGAGGTTCCACTTCAGAGCAATGCATCGACTACTGTCTTAACAGCAGCCACTCTTGCCTACAAAACCCTGCGAATACCCGGTTGTCTAACCCCCAGACGGGGAGCTCTTTCCAGAAAATACCCCATCCAAACTTTCCTACAAGCTCCGACCTATCCGCGAAAAAGCTCACTGCGTCTCTTTTTCAGCTGAGAGTGTACACGAAAACCGTGGAGAGTCAATTCGGCGTCGTTCGGAGCAATTCGTATTGACGTATGGAACGGCTTGGCACATTTCACGTCGAGATCTTAAATTGAAAGCGTAAAAAAATCTGCTTTTGCAAGAACTGGAGCCGCTCGGCCTTCCCAAGTGACATCGCTTCGTTCTATAGATTCTTGAAAAGTTCCATGAAGATCCGAGGTTCACGAGCCAAATTTTATTCAACTATGAGGCTGCTTTCTGGCTCAATGCATGTTAAAATGCAAAATTCCTGCATTTGGGATGACGATCAAACCGAATGACACAGTCAACGGCGACCGTCATCGCCCCAGGACAGACTATTTGATACCTGAAATTGAAGCGTATGATCTCGGCGACATTTAATTCTAACAAGACAGCACCACTAAAGTCTATGCGGAAACTCCCGCTTCGATTCAGGCCTTGGAGCTAAACATCACGCATGTTATTCGCCAGTTACCAGTCGAAATGCGCGAGCGAGTCATCGAATATTGAAATCAACGGATGGGCCATCTGAGACGTAGCCGCGGCCAACATTTGAAAGAGATAATCTTCAAAAAATAAATGCCAAATAATGTTCTTTCGACTGATAATGAACATTCCCCATTAAATTTGAAGTTTCTGTGTTCTTTCTGTAAAAAAGTGGGGGAACTCGAAATGTATAATTTTAAATGGATTGTTTTTAAGTATCGATCGAATACAAAATATCTACAAACTGGAGGAATGCAATCTGAAAGAAACCTGTCACGGGAAATCGAAGTACTTGTACTACTACTGTGTTGGAATTAACTGAAACATTTCTGAAATATTTTAAGTTCCAACATAGCTACAAATTTTCTTTAAATCGACACTCTTATCTCTAAAAAAAATTATAAAGTTTATATTTGTTAATAATTTTAATTAAATTTTTTAATACTGCCTCCTTTGCTTGGTGGAGCAATTCAGAAATTTTGCATGCTTACGAGTTAAAACAATCCTCAGTAGAAGAGCCAAGTATTCCTTTTTGTATGTTACTCTCAGACATAACTGTTCAGTGAAAATTAATTTACCTGAAAAGAGAAAAATATATATTTCGATAATTAAAAAAGCATTTCTGATAAATTTAAATAATATGTGATGAGTTTTTATACAGCATACACGCATATTAATGTAGCCATAAAAACTTGATTATGCACAATAAACTTCAGAATTGCAACAAAAACGGAAACAAGCGAATTTAATTAGAGACACGAGCACAAAAAACCGTGCGCACGAGGGAGGTAGGCACCACAGACAGACAGGAGCTGCAGTGTTTTTGTATGTTTATATACTATATATGTATATATATGTAGATATATATAGACACGTTAGCTTGCAACTGCTGCAGCGCTGAGTCATAGCGTGTATGCAATGAGAGAAATGTTTTTGTCTTCCGTTTTTGCATTTGAAAATGCTTTTGTATTTATTTTTATATTTTTTTGCGCTTCAATTCCATGCTTTAGTATCTTGTGGCAGCACACAAGACAACAAGTCAAGAAATGCCGACAAGGCGACTGGCAAAGACAGCTTCGGCAAACTACCGGTTGTGTGCGCTGCGGTGAGCGGCAGAGTGTAGAAACATGCCATTTGCGGTACTTATGAGTCACATGGCAGACAAGGCGCGCACAGGCTGCCACAGAGCACACCCACACACATGCAAGTACAAATTCATTTGTGTTTGTGTGTGTTTATGTGTGACTGGGTGTGGGTGTATGCATATTTATATAGCACTAAGCCATGCAGCAAGACAAGCGGGTTGCAAGTGGACCGATGGCCAGTAGGGATGAGACACACAGCTTAATTTGAAACTCCGAATGTAGGAAGTACCGTTAATTTGGACAACAGCTTTAGCAAGGCGACACGATTAATCAATATTTTTTAAGTTTCAGCATTATATTTTAAGAGTTGCTACATTTTCGGAGTTCTTTTAAATTACTCTACTTTACTAACGGTAAAAAAATTTATATTTTTTTTAAACAATACCCAACGATTTTCTTTATAATAATTATAAGAAAAGCTGTAAAATTTCAAAAGGGTTGTCACCTATAATGTATGTAGATTGTACTGTTATTTTCGAAAGGCGTCAGGATTACCCCTTTTTAGATTAATGTTACCATAAAGATTTCTCTAATATACTATTTTGTAATCTCAGCACAAAATTTTTGTAGTGTTGCCATATTTTCAGAGTTTTTTAAAATAACTCTGTTTTAGCAGCAGTAAAAAGTGGAGTTGTAATAGTAAGTAACAATATAAATAATATTAAAAATGGTAAAAATTCGACAGGGTTGCCATATGTAAAAAAATGCATATAAATTTTAGCATTTGAAAGTATAAGATAAATGAAATACTCAAAATAAAACTTTAAAGATAAAAAAGTGTACGAGTATTATTAATTAGTGTTAAAAACTTTAAAAGCAAAAAATTTTTAAGGGTTGCCATGTTATTTTTTGAAGAAATATTCAAAAACCAAGTAGTTATTTATAAAAAATTTAAAAAAGAGTGTTATTGGTGTTGTTAACAAATTTGAAAGAAAAATTTTTTTGGGTTGCCACATTATTGTATAAAGAAAATCTTCAAATAAATTTAGTTACTTATTAAATAATAGTGAATTGTCAGTATTATTAATATAATTCAGAAATTAAAAAGTAAAAATTTTAAGGTTGCCATCTGGCATAAATATTTTGTAAATATTTTAAAATAAATAAACAAATTTGTAAATTAAGTTTTAAATATGCTCGATGTATAGCAATGAATAATTAATACTTTTGTATAGTTCCAAAAAATATTAAGAGTTGCCATATAATAAAAAACAAAATATTTTAAAAATATTTATAACATATTTTATTTGCTTTATAAATATAATTTTATACCAAAAAAGTTAAATAAAAAATTTCATTAAAAATATATTGTAAAAAAAAATTAATTTAACAAAATGTATAATATTTATATACTCGTATACATATTTTTATAGCAAAAAGGTTAAAAAAAGTTCATTAAAAATATTAAGGGATATAGCAGCCCTAATATTAAAAAAAAAATTATTTTAAAAATATTTATTAAATTTCTTTATTTTATAAATATATTTCTATAGCAAAAAAAATTAATAAAAAATTTCATTAATACACGTGCAAAAGTTCTAAGTTTCCTACTGGCCCTCAAATATCAAAAATAAAACAGCAAATTCTTTCTACACTATGAATTCTCAGAAGCAAACACAAAATCCACTTTGTCTGTTCAGTTGTTTGCCGCAGCATGTTGGTTATTCAATGTACGGTTTGCCTGGTCTGAGGTTTGTACCACGGCTGCAATTAGACGTGCCTTAAGAAGGCGGTCCTGAGTTTGTCATTTCAAAAAGGCACGTGCTGCCACATATATACGCTTAAATTAAAAAAAAAAATGAATAGGATAGATTTTTTAAATTCTTTAAAATCGCTTTGTTGGGGATGTCATACTAGATGTGCCTCTTAAGGGAATATTTATAGCTTTGGGATAAACAATATTGTGTGGGATTAAAGAAATTAAAGTGTGAAAGCAATTACTTTTATGTCTGAATCTTTAAATTTTAACAGATCTTAGCTTTACCAAACTCGCTTTCATAGTTTCGTACAGAAGCAATGGCCCCAGCCGGTGCTTGTCGACGGCCTCTTATTATATTTTATCACTGTGTTTATCGAAAACTTCTTTCTGGACGCTAATTTGTCGGTTGCTCCCATTTGCTTGCTCCCTTTTTGCACCTAAATTTTCCACATTATTTTAGTACAAATGCAATTCCACGATTTCTTTAGTCAAAAGTTAAAAAGTTTCCAACAAAAGCATTACATTACAAGACGCCGAAAGATAACAAAAAACTTGCAAGCACATTTGGCTGGAGCGTCCCAAGCGACTCAAAGCCAAGCGTCTTTAAGGCAGCTGCTTTGAGTTCTGGAGTGCTGCATGTTTGTGCCGGTTGTTGCAACAGCTGTGCTGCATGCAATAAACTCGCAGAATTTAGCTGTCTAAGCAACAAAATATACGCATGGTGGCTTACTCGTGTGCCTTATGCCAGCCTGACGTTGAGCCCGAAATTCCTTTGTTTACTTAACTTAACTGTCAGATTGTTGGGAGGCAAGCAGCGAACCGTGAATTATTTGCAAGACTTTGAGATGCGGTTAGTTGCATGTTTTGTGTGGGCATATGCGTGTTTTTGACTCTAACCTAGAAGGATGCAATTTACGTTTTGACTCTAACCTAGAAGGATGCAATTTACGTTTTTGACTTAATATGCGCCAATATGTTATGTTATGCAATGTGCTGTTATTTTGTTATGCCAAGTTGCAATATTTTGTACAACAAGTTGTGGCATTATGGTAAGTGAGCGAAAAGTGGTAGGTATTTTTGGTGTTTATGTTATGATTTGTTATGTCAAGTTATACCATATTATGTTATGCTATGTTATATTATGTTATGTTAAATTATGTTATGCTATGTTATGTTTTACATAATATGTTATGTTATATTATATTATGGTATGTTGTGCCAAGTTATACTTAATTTCTTACGTTATGTGAAGTCATGTTATTCATACTAAGTCATGTTATGTTAAGTTAAGTTATGTTATGTTATGTTATGTTAAGTTATGTCATGATAAATTATTTTTACGTTATTTTAAATTATGTTATGTTAAAGTAAGTTATGTTATGTTAATTTAAGTTAAGTTATATTATGTTATGTTATGTTTTCCTAAGTTACGATATCTTCAAATATACATATTAAGTTGTGTTATGTTAAGTTGAGTTAAATTAATAGAAAAGGTATCATTAAAAATCTCGTAAAAACATGTTCTCAATAAGATCAGCTGAGTCTCTGAAGGCATTGACCGCAACCTTGTTATACTAGTTTTCCAAAATTTATATGGTACTTTGTTAGCTGTTTAGTTCCTCACATTTCAAAAATCGACTGAAATTATATTTATTAAAGCAGACTGTTATTGCATACATAATAATAATATATGTATAGACATATGTACAAACATATATGTATATTTTTATAGTATTTATATAACCTAACTGACAACTCTTAAATAACACTACCTTTGCCATTTTGTTAACGTAGATGACGCGCACTGATTTCGCCATTATCGTTCTCCATATAAATACGTACAAATATATATATATATATATATATATATACAAGTATGTACGTGTGCATTAGCTTGTTGCCAGACAACTGCCGATTCTCAAGCGCACGTTGCAAGGCATTTGTATTGGAAAATATCTCCATTGAACTTATATATATATATTTTATATATCCATATGCCATGCATGGAGGAGCAGGCTTTGCGCTGTCGTGGCTCCTTCCGTCTGCCACCACATATTTATTACTAGCGTTGTGTCTGCTCAGAGGCTTGCAATGCATATGCTTCTTCTCAAATATAAAGGCATTGCTGCGCCGCTAAATTTCTTCCACTTATAGACTGTTGTCTCTTTTCTTTGTTTTCATAATTTGCTAAAGGATCTGGCTCTTAAATTTATATAGACATGCATATAGAGCTTATATTATATATATTTCATAATACATATATACATATTTCTGTGATAATGCATAGCATATCTTCACATCCGTAGTTGAATGCTTGCTTGCCTGCTTTGCTTGGCGCTGCAAGGCTCTTCTGTCTGTCGCAGCCGCCTCCGTAGTCTCACCTTGCTTAAGCGCCCACACGCTGCTTGCCGTGGAAAATGCTTTCAGTTGCATTGTTGACTTTTCAAGTTTATGTGGAAATTATTTACGCTTTGCTAAAATTTTCCACCTTCCACACTGGCGCACATATACTTACAAATCTATATGAAAGCACCCATAAATATACCTCTTCACACACTCACATATGCTCATATTCATTTCTGTTTTCCGTTTTGCTCTAACAAAATTGCGGTTTCATTTGCTTAAGAATATAATAAAATTGAGAGATAATTTGTAGAATTTTTTGTGGCAACATTACTGTCATATAAGGTGCACGGGTTTATGTTCATTAAATGTTTTCACCTCATAGACCCTGTAGGAAATCATTTTTCGAGATATCTCCACGAAATTTAGCGCGAAATATTATACAAGTTAATGCTACAATCTCCGAACATATTGCTCAGATCCGACAACTATGCATATCATTTATGTGCCATACAAGTTGATTGGACTAAAAAATGTCTAACAGGTGGCAACCTTGTTCAAAAATTTTCTAAACAAGATTCAACCGTTCAATTTTTTACCTAAAACAAAGCAATTGTGTTATTGAATCAATTAATAAAAATTAAAAATTTCTAACAGGGGGCAACCTTGTTCAAACTTTTTTTCAACAGGGGGCAACCTTGTTCAAACTTTTTTTCAACAAGATCATTTATCACACCGGTTCAAATTTTTACCTAAAACATAACAATTACTTTACTGTATTAATTAATAAAAATTAAAAATTTCTAACAGGTGGCAACCTTGTTAAAATTCATTTCAATAAGATTATTTATTGCACCCGTTCAAATTTTTACCCAAAACATAACAATTGCTTTATTGATTCAATTTAAAAAAATTTAAATTTCTTACAGGTGGCAACCTTGTTAAATTCATTTCAATAAGATTATTTATTGCACCCGTTCAAATTTTTACCCAAAACATAACAATTGCTTTATTGAATCAATTAACAAAAATTAAAATTTCTAACAGGTGGCAACCTTGCTCAATTTTTCAACAAGTGTATTTCTGGCAGCCGTTAAAATTTTTACACAAAACATAGCAATTGCTTTATTGAATCAATTAATAAAAATTTAAAAATTTCTAACAGGTGGCAACCTTGTTCAAAAAAAATTTTTTTAACAAAATTCAACCGTTCAAATTTTTACACAAAACATAACAATTGCGTTATTGAATCAATTAATAAAAAAGTAATTTTAATCAAGTGGCAACCCTTTTAAGAGTATTCAACTGCATTTTTTACCTTTTTCAATGGTAATGTCTATATATAATTATTTACTTTTAATAAAGCTTTATCGAAATTAATATCGTTTAAATTTGAAGGACAAAAGAGTGGAGAGCTTAAAATATTCTCAGAGCAATTAAAGAGAAAAAACTCCGAAAACGGTCATTAAGCGTTAAATAAGTTAAAAAAAACTACATTTACTTAATTTTATTTTCTCTCACAACTCAAAGGTTACATGAAAGCTCCCCAAAGTCCAATAAATCTTTACGCCACACGATCTTTATTTTGACTATTTGCGCTCGCTTTTAACTTCAGTCGAGTTCAAGGTATGTAAATCCATCAAAGGAATGAAGACAATGCATTAATTGCGCGTAATTAATTGACGTGGCTGGCTTACTGCTAGCATATGAAGCGACCTCAGCACTCAGCAATTCGGACGCCATTCGTCACTTGTCAGCAAGCTTAATTAAACGGACACGTTTCTCGGATTATATTTAGCCAATTCCAGCTGCGTTGCCGAGCGCCGAAAGGATTCGCAGTTTTAATGAGCGGCGATTTTTACGCAGCGCCATTAAAAAATACAACAATAAAATATATGTATATAAGAGTAATGAAAATGGAAATGAAAATGGATAATGATGAGACAGATATGCTACAAAAGAATTTAGCAGAGATTATGCAGTTCATATGGCGAAACGGAATGAAATGTACCGAAATGAAAGAGTGGATAGCGAAAGTCGGCGAAAGCAATGATCGAAAATATTTAAATAAAGAGTTATATACAGCAAATGGATGCAACATATTGTCGGTTTCGCTATTTATCGTTCATATTTTCTTCTTCCCCTTCATTTCCTTACAGATTTATTGCATTTAAAAGAAATAAGTCGGTGAAGTTTCAGCTAAAAGTCAAAGAAAGTCGTTAATTTCGTTGAATAAAAAATGGAAAGAGTCCAAAGAGTCCTCTTGAATCATTGGTAAGAAAATCAAGAAGCACAAATGAAATCGACGGTAGCATGAATATCTCGAATACATGCAAAATTGTTTATCAAGGAAAGGAATCTAGTGTATTTGAAATATATGTAAGTATGCGAGCTTCCATAAAATGTCGTGAAAGAAACAAATGTTTTTGTACAAGATAAAACTAAAAAACTCAAAAGATTTGTTATTTGATTTTTTCACATGAATTTTGAGGTTATGCGAAGAAAGTGCATAGAGCACAAAAGTTGTAGATATTTTTATTAACCATAACATTACTTTATAATTTTTTTCTATAAGACTCATAGTTTTGCTAAAAATCGAGATACATCGTTCTTAACTCTTAAAAACTCAACCACACCCTGATCACAGAACCGCCGTAAACTCTTTTTCCCTTAATGCTTCTTGTTTTATTTTTCGATTTCGATGGTTCGCATCCAACCATGATTTTATTTTTATTTTTTTTAATTATCTACCCCGATCTGCCACCAAATAAGTCTATCATTAAAATGTTGCCTACATTTCAGCGCGAACATTAAAAGTTTTGAATTATTGACCGAATTATAAAATAAAAAAGCAAATCTGTCAAAAAATATTAGCGAAATGATAATAAATTCGGTTCAAGGGGAACTAATAAATATCATCTATTTAAATTTGACACTACCATTATCATCTAAGGTCTACACGCAACTCGAATCGATAAAAAATATTTTCTCATACTTTCGTATGAAGCTTAATCTGAAAATTCATTTACTGTGTGTTTGACAGCTGTTTCTTTACAACTCGAAAAGTTTAACTAGCAACTTTCCCAAGCAAAAAGTATTGAACAACCCGATTAGTTGAAGTTTTGTGTTTCCAATGGCATCACGGCTAAGAAATCACTGAAAAGTCTGCAGAAATGTTTTGCAGAGGCTACTTTATCACGAACAGAAGTATTGTACTGGCACAACGTATTTGGTGAAGATCGTAAAATCATCGAATACGTGCCTTGCCTAATGCGTATGGTCCAACCATCTCTATTAATGACGAATAACTATGTACTTAAAATGTTAAAGAAAATGTTTTTGAAAATCATTGTGTTGGCGTCAGAGAGATAGCAGAGACTCTCAAGGGTGCAGTTCAACACATTTCGGTTAATATTATGGGAGTGTTCCGGTTAATATTTTGATACATGAGGACTCTATGTTCAACAAATACAGCGTTACTGGTAATGAGTCCTAGGTTTGCGAAGATGATGCGGAACTATCCAACAATAAAGTGCATGGCGCTCAAAAAATAAGGTAAAATTTCAAAAACCAGAATACATTGAAGCATGAAAGGCATCCTAGCCGAGGCTTATTAGAAGTGTATGGAAAATTTGATTAATTGTTGGCACCTTGTATTGGCTTAAGCGCCAATTTTGAAGACGAAAGCAAAGATTTGTATTAAAATACGTGAAAATCTATTTCTTTCTTCCAACAGTCCGGCTGAATTTTGATCACATAGCTGACTCAGAAGAACATCAGTAGCCTTGCAACAGATTATTGAACTTAATCAAGCAGAATGCTTGAAAAACAACTTACTGTGTGTCACTACCAGCACAGCGTTGCGTATGAGTAATGAACATCACCATATCATTGCTCACAGAAAACGCTTGAATAAGAAGATAATGTCTATTGTAAATTTATACGCTTAGTATTTCCTAGCATTGAACCGCATTTTATGAATATTTTGCACACCTGCTTGCTACCTGCCTGCCAGACTGCTGAGGCACCGGTTCAATGCGCCAAAAATACCACAATTAATATTCATATTCACAATGATAATGAATTACCATATAGCAAGAAATCAGCACTACAAAAAGATAACAAAAGCAACAACAACAAAGGTGAATGTACGTATCTACACCGCTATTGATCACCTTGTATAGAAGAGAGGCAAGTAACATGTAGAAAGCGAAAACTAAAATACCATAAAATATATAGTAGATATCAAACATAAATGCACAGCGACAACAAAAACAACAACAATATAGAATTTGTGTAGCAGAACAATGGCATACAAGTTGGTGTCGCTCTGCAGCTAGCCAGTGTGGGATGTGAACAACATTATAAGCAAGTCAACAGGCAATGATGCATAAACTATGAGTTCATGGCTGACGGCTGATTGCCGTTGGCAGTTTGCTGTGCTAACTGATTGACAGTAGGGATTAGTGCAGGTGGAGCGCGGAGCAGTGGAGGCGACTGCTATTGGAGCGCGGTGAGTTTTGATAGTAGGTAACATTGATCGACGACACATAGCAGCACTTCCTCAGCCACACTAGCAAGCAGTCAATGGTTTACTAACTCACTGACTGAGTGGCTGAGTGACAGAGTGACAGACAGTGCGGCCGCTGGCTTATTGTGTTACTTAGTTGAGTGGGCAACGAACTGACGCTGGTGCTGGTGCTTTGACATGCGTATGCGCGCAGTAGCTGGCCGGTCTTGCTTTGACACTGATAACACATGCGCCCATAAAGCCGGAGCTGAGGAAGTGAAGCGATTATTTTGCAGTGGTAGAACGGTCATTAGCCTTTCTGGCGGTGACGGTATGCGCCTTTTAATCGACTGGTGTGTGTAGTGTGGAAAACAGCATCGAATGTATGTGTTGTGACTGTTTGAGACAATCGAAAAACGAGGAATTATTTACAGAGAAAGAGCTTTATACGTGGGTGGTTAGAGATTTAAAGGCACGCAGCAGTTTTTTAAACAAGAATTAAGCTCTGTAAAAGGTAACCGATTGAGTAACCAGTAAGAGCAATACCCCACAAAAATTCGAAGCCAGCAGCTTTTATGGAAGCCTCAGCTTAATTGGACTAAAAATTACAGAATAAAGCAACAGATATGTTATTGCACTTCTGGTGAAAGCAGTGGCTATACAACTGGATAACTAAAGGAAGACACGAAATTAATAGATAAAAGAAAGAAAAAAGAAGAGAAGCGAACATCGAAATCAACACAGAGTGACACCAATGGTTGCAAACCGCATTTAAAGGACGGTGGACTTACAGAATAATACCGAATATCCATACATGGTTCGACAAACAACGTGGGAATCTAGATTTTCACCTGATCCAAGTAATAAGTAGGCATGGTTGCTTTGGATCCTACTATTTAGATTATGTCATGTTGTTAGTACGAAATGTTGAAAGTGTAGAGGATGCAGGGAAGACTCTGAACAGGTATTTTTATTCTTTGCTCGCAGTTTTTGAGTTAATGGAAAAGCTAAAACTGTATTCGGGGGTAATCTGACGGTCGAAGCTTTGGTGTTAGTCCGCTCTTAATTGGAAAGCGAATAACAGCAGCTTTATTAATGATGGTTCTCATCCAACCATGATTTTATTTTTTTTTTATATTTTTTTTTTTAATTTTTTATTTTTTTATATTTTTTTTTTAATTATATGCTTTTTTGTTTTTTATTTTTGTTTTTAAAAATTATCTACCCCGATCTGCCACCAAATAAGTACGAGTATATCATCAAAATGTTGCCTACATTTCAGCGCGAAGATTAAAAGTTTTGAATTATTGACCGAATTATAAAGAAAAAAAACCAAATCTGTTAAAAATATTAGCGAAATGGTAATAAATTCGGTTCAAGAGGAACTAATAAATATCATCTAGTATGTGTTTGAGAGCTGTTTCTTTACGACTCGAAAAGTTCAACTAGCAACTTTTCCAAGCAAAAAGTATTGAACAACCCGATTAGTTGAAGTTTTGTGTTTCCAAAGAGACATTGAAGCATGAAAGCCATCTCAGCCGAGGCTTATCACAAGTGTATGGAAAATTTGACTAATTGTTTGGAATAAACGAAGACATTTTCAGCAGACGTTCGTCAGTCCATACCAAAGATACTTAGAATGTCTTACAATATCACTTCATTGTAATAATACTTAATCCAGTGGTTTCGTGGGAGCAACTTGACCTTCTAATAAGTTGGATTTAGCGAATTGTAGTTCCGTACTTTGGCTTTCGGTATTTTCCCGCACATGAAAAAAAAAAACATAATAGAAGCAGATTTAGATGGACGCAAAGAGCTTGGCTTTACACCCACCGGCATATGTTATAACTCTAAAATCAGGTACCTCGGAATTAGGTACAATATAATTAAAATGGCGGACGGGCATGAAAAAAGAACGTTCCAATAAAAAAATTAATAAAAAAAGTAAGAAGACCTTAGACTCATGATTGCTGACACCGCACACAAGCCCAAAATACTTCAAGGCATTACAGTAGTATAAAAAATAGTGGAGGTGGCATTAATAAAACAGTTATGGATAAGCCCTATGGTGGAGGCAGCAGTATGTCGAGAGTCACACACACTATGGAGTCAGAAAAATATTCATATGAACTTCAGCTAAAGTGAGAAGGCGAAGCATCCCTTTCAGGATTGTGCGCTGGGTTTGGGACCCGCCACATAAAAAACACTACCAATATTTTGTGGGGTCTTCAGCACGGTAAAACTATTATATTAACATATTACCAGGAGAGATCCAGTTATAGGCGCGGTTATACGTAGGGTGGCGGGATAAAAGGGGCAGTCCTAGAACGGATATCCGTAGAGAATCGGGATAATGTCTCTCAATTTCTCATACCCCATGTGGCTTTTCGATTAAGCCGTCAAGTCGCTTCGAAGCATAAATCGATAAACAAGTTTTTGTATTCACTTAAAGCTGTCATATTCTATGACAGTCACGCTGATAACGTTGTTCCGGTAAAATAATAAAAACTGCCCGCCACTGCCAAAGAAAATCAATGTAAAATGTAGGCATGAAAAGAGAGAACAACAACAGTGCCACTCAAACGACTACAAAAGTTTCGAACACTCGTGCAACAAAAGTAAATGAAAATATAAATAAAGCAAAAAAAATAGTGGAGGAAAAACCAGTGAAGTGGAGTGCGAGCAGCAACAAGCGGGAATAAGGGGGGCGGCAGCATGTCAAATTGAAAACATTTTGTAAAACACTTGTTTGCGGACGTTAAACCCTGCCTCATAGTCACTACTGGCCGTACATGTGTACCTTTTATTTCTACTTTAAATAACGGCTTTTTTCTACACACCAACAACAAGGCGTCGGCGTGAATTCAATAACGGGACTTTCACAAAGTGTGAATAGCCGGCAAGCCAACTGCCGAGCAAGGCGAACTGTGCGCGGTGGCAAGCAGGCGGAATGTGTACTTTTATGACGTTGCCGGATGGTATGCATTTGGAGAGTTTGTACCGATTTGCTTGGCAAAACTTTTCACATTCAATTTGTGTTGATGGGCGACACTCGAGAAACAAAATATGACAATTGTTGTGCAGTGACGTAGCGCGGCAACAAGCCAATAAAATTAATGAAAGTGCTGGCGGAGGGAAGAGAGAAAATTGTGGTGGTGTGTGTGGAGAATTCGATAGATTTTGTTTCGTTCGAGGTCAAGGGTATTTTGACGATGTTTCAAAATTGTCTCATATTAAGATTTTCGTAAAGAAGAACTTCATCAAGGATTCATTTGAGGATTCAGTTCAGAGATATAGTGGTCACCGCAAAATGAATTTTTTTTTAAGGAGCTGCCACTGCTGGCTCTGCTTTCCAAGCAAATATTTTTACTAGTACTAAGTCTTAAAACACAATTAAAAGATATTGTGATATGTATACAAATTCTTGGATCAATAAATTTAAAGTTTTCTCAGTAAAAAATTCTGGAAGTCATTTTTTTGGAACTTCTAACTACATATAACCTCTGCATATAAGTTCAAACTCGCTCAAATGTAGGCAACGGTTTTTGTTAGACCCGCTTCATAAGAAAAAACCTTGCCTACATTTAGGAGTCTGAGTGAATTAGTTATAGTGGAGGATTCATCTGATCTTTAATAATAACAATTAATAGGAAAATCAGATTTAAAGGATTGAATTAATGTCAAATTGAGAGCATTTGGCTTTTTGATTTTTTCTTGCCGAAAGTGTTTTTACATAAGTAGTAAACAAAAAGCACTCAAAATTAATAAGAATAAAGGAGAGAACTAAAGCGGGGCAATTATTTGGAGATATAATAAGTACCAGGTGAAGGAGCATTTTTTTTAATAAAAACTGGATTCAGAAGCAGCCTTTGTTTAGAAAAAACTTGTTCCTCTAAAATAATTTTAAGAAATGTTTAAAGAAAATGGATTTACAAACAGTTTTTATTCAGAAATAACCAACTGTACCAATTAAACAAGTTAAAGGAATTATAATATCTGTTAATTCGTCTATCTCGCTCAGCCAACAGATATTACTTCGAACTCTTAGGCAATTTAGAAGTATAGTCCTTTCACGACGAACAAAGACCGCACTTAACAAGTGACTCATCACCTCGGTACTGCTATGTGGTACAGAGGCACGGACGATGACATCACAGATCGCACATCACAACATCTGATGAGTCGACGTTACGAGTTTTCGAAAGAGGTTCTGCGGAAGATATATGGTTCTTTACAAAAAAAAAAAATTAGCTGGACGAGATATGCGACGGCATTAACATAGTTCAGCGACTACGCTAGGTTTTGGCTTTTGTTCGTCGAGAGAGGACTTTACAAAACAAAACAAAAGCCAAACTCTATAAGTCGCTCATAATTCCCGTCCTGCTATACGGTGCAGAGGCTTGGACGATGACAACAACCGATGAGTCGACCTTAAGAGTTTTCGAGAGAAAAGTTCTGCGAAAGATTTATGGTCCTTTGCGCGTTGGCCACGGCGAATATCGCATTCGATGGAACGATGAGCTGTACGAGATATACGACGACATTGACATAGTTCAGCGAATTAAAAGACAGCGGCTACGCTGGCTAGGTCATGTTGTCCGGATGGATGAAAACGCTCCAGCTCTGAAAGTATTCGACGCAGTACCCGCCGCGGGAAGCAGAGGAAGAGGAAGACCTCCACTCCGTTGGAAGGACCAAGTGGAGAAGGACCTGGCTTCGCTTGGAATATCCAATTGGCGCCAAGTAGCGAAGAGAAGAAGCGACTGGCGCGCTGTTGTTGACTCGGCTATAATCGCGTAAGCGGTGCCTACGCCAGTAAAGAAGAAGAAAGACTACGCTAGGTCATGTCATCCGAATGGATGAAAATACTCCAGATCTGAGAGTATCTAACGCAGTATTCACCGGGGAAAGCAGAAGAAGTGGACGATCCCAAGGATAAAGCTTGATAGCTAATAAGGACTGTAAACGTAAAAAAATTACGGCGTTACTTGAACAACAACAACAACGGAAAAACGTTAAAATGCCTTTGATAAGCTTCTCCAAGGAAAAAACATTATAAATGTTTCTGGCCAAACAGGAAAAAAAATTTTAAATATGAATAAAAGGAAGAAAATTAATAGAATGATAGAAGAATTAAAATACTCCAGATCTGAGAGTATCTAACGCAGTATTCACCGAGGAAAGCAGAAGAAGTGGACGATCCCAAGGATAAAGCTTGATAGCTAATAAGGACTGTAAACGTAAAAAAATTACGGCGTTATGTAAACAACAACAACAAGGGAAGAACGTTAAAATGCCTTTGATAAGCTTCTACAAGGAAAAAACATTATAAATGTTTATGGCCAAACAGGAAAAAAAAATTTTAAAGATGAATAAAAGGAAGAAAATTAATAGAATGATAGAAGAATTAAAATACTCCAGATCTGAGAGTATCTAACGCAGTATTCACCGGGGAAAGCAGAAGAAGTGGACGATCCTAAGGATAAAGCTTGATAGCTAATAAGGACTGTAAAAGTAAACAAATTACGGCGATATATAAACAGCAACAACAACGGAAAAACGTTAAAATGCCTTTGATAAGCTTCTCCAAGGAAAAAACATTATAAATGTTTCTGGCCAAACAGGAAAAAAAATTTTAAATATGAATAAAAGGAAGAAAATTAATAGAATGATAGAAGAATTAAAATACTCCAGATCTGAGAGTATCTAACGCAGTATTCACCGAGGAAAGCAGAAGAAGTGGACGATCCCAAGGATAAAGCTTGATAGCTAATAAGGACTGTAAAAGTAAACAAATTACGGCGATATATAAACAGCAACAACAACGGAAAAACGTTAAAATGCCTTTGATAAGCTTCTCCAAGGAAAAAACATTATAAATGTTTCTGGCCAAACAGGAAAAAAAAATTTTAAAGATGAATAAAAGGAAGAAAATTAATAGAATGATAGAAGAATTAAAATACTCCAGATCTGAGAGTATCTAACGCAGTATTCACCGGGGAAAGCAGAAGAAGTGGACGATCCTAAGGATAAAGCTTGATAGCTAATAAGGACTGTAAAAGTAAACAAATTACGGCGATATATAAACAGCAACAACAACGGAAAAACGTTAAAATGCCTTTGATAAGCTTCTCCAAGGAAAAAACATTATAAATGTTTCTGGCCAAACAGGAAAAAAAATTTTAAATATGAATAAAAGGAAGAAAATTAATAGAATGATAGAAGAATTAAAATACTCCAGATCTGAGAGTATCTAACGCAGTATTCACCGAGGAAAGCAGAAGAAGTGGACGATCCCAAGGATAAAGCTTGATAGCTAATAAGGACTGTAAACGTAAAAAAATTACGGCGTTATGTAAACAACAACAACAAGGGAAGAACGTTAAAATGCCTTTGATAAGCTTCTACAAGGAAAAAACATTATAAATGTTTATGGCCAAACAGGAAAAAAAAATTTTAAAGATGAATAAAAGGAAGAAAATTAATAGAATGATAGAAGAATTAAAATACTCCAGATCTGAGAGTATCTAACGCAGTATTCACCGGGGAAAGCAGAAGAAGTGGACGATCCTAAGGATAAAGCTTGATAGCTAATAAGGACTGTAAAAGTAAACAAATTACGGCGATATATAAACAGCAACAACAACGGAAAAACGTTAAAATGCCTTTGATAAGCTTCTTCAAGGAAAAAACATTATAAATGTTTCTGGCCAAACAGGAAAAAAAAAAAAAAAAAAATTTAAAGATGAATAAAAGGAAGAAATTAAGAGAAATTTGATGCTTCCAGATTGAAGCCGGACAACTAGCACTCTCGGTAGTTTTTAGTTGTCTAAATAAAACTAGCTTTGGCCGTCGTATTTATATGGTTTTGGAAATTTTTGTAACTCTACAAAATTTGCTTTTAATTTAAGCAAATAATACAATTTTTGCACAAGTTAAGCAAGTCACTTGGAATTATATATTCAAAGCATACCTTTAGGGGCAGTTTGTGTTAAGAGTTTTGTCAACTTTCCTGAGGAAAATAAATAGAAATTTTTAGCAGAAACTTATGCTACGAAATTGGTTATATGGTATACATTATTCGAAAAAAAAAACAAATTGTTAAAATAAAAAATATAAATAAAATATACATTATATGCATAGCAAATGTCAATTTAATTTTTATTTTATTTAATTTTTATTTTATTTTATTTTTTTTTTATTTTTTTTTTTACATTTTTGTGTCCATATAATTCGACTTCATCGCAACAGAAACGGTAAAATTGTAATATTTAAAAAAATTCGCAAAAGAATTGCTGGGCTCTCTGAGCGTTTGCTAATACCGAAAAAATCTTAATTATTATTAATTATTCACTTCAGCGCATAGGGAATTAAATTTATTCCTGCTTTACTGCTGCATAAATTATATAATGCGTCATTAGCATTAGCTTTACCGTATTTAACCCTTTGCTAACGTCACATCTCATATTTACAGTTAACCAAGTTTAAGTTGCGACTATTAATGCTTAATGAAGTATTAACTGCGGATCGCACGCAGACACTTACATACATACATATGTAATTTGTATGTACATATATGTCGTTATGCAGCTCCACTTAGCGCCGTAAACTGCCGCAATTAAATAGCTTTGACGTGCGTGTGTGCAATTTTGTCAAATATTATTAAATAATCAAATTGACATCATTCAATTAGCAGCAATGCTTGCATTGTAGCAAAATTTTAATTGATTGCGATTACACCCCTGTGGTCATGACAGGCATACTACACATAAATACTATATACATACATACATATGTATATATGTAGTTTTAAACAGAGAGGAGGCAGTCTGAAGAGCACAGAGGACAACGTCATTTTCGTAGGCAATTTATTAAAATATTTACCGAAAAGTTTGAGTGATCTTGAGCGCAGGTCTTCCTTTGCTTCCCCCGACAGGTCTTCTTCTTTATTGGAGATTCCAAGTGCAACAATGTACATACTTCTCCACCTGGTCTTTCCAATGAAGTGGAGGTCTTTCTCTTCCTCTGCTTCCCCCGGCGGGTACTGCGTCGAGTATTTTCAGAGCGGGAGTGTTTTCGTCCTTTTTTGACGACATGACCTAGCCAGCGTAGCCGCTGTCTTTTAATTCGCTGAACTATGTCAATGTCGTCGTATATCTCGTACAGCTCATCGTTCCATCGAATGCGATATTCGCCGTGGCCAACTCGCAAAGGACCATAAATCTTTCGCAGAACTTTTCTCTCAAAACTCTTAAGGTCGACTCATCGGTTGTTGTCATCGTCCAAGCCTCTGCACCGTATAGCAGGACGGGAATTATGAGCGACTTATAGAGTTTGGTTTTTCTTCGTCGAGAGAGGACTTTACTTTTCAATTGCCTACTCAGTCCAAAGTAGTAGCACCTGTTGGCAAGAGTAATCCTTCGTTGGATTTCCAGGCTGACGTTATTGGTGGTATTAATACTGGTTCCTAAATAGACGAAATTATCTACAACTTCAAAGTTATGACTGTCAACAGTGACGTGAGAGCCAAGTCGCAAGTGCGACGACTGTTTGTTTGATGACAGGAGATATTTCGTCTTGCCCTCGTTCACTGCCAGACCCATTTGCGTTGCTTCCTTGTTCAGTCTGGAGAAAGCAGAACTAATGGACCTCACTTCGTTCCATATCGTTGGGTAGATGACAGCAAAAAGGTATATTAAAGCTCTGCTCATGTCATGATAAGAACTGGGTAACAAACGCTTAGAAGCAAAGCCCCATTAGAGAGAGCTATCGTTGACAGTAGAGGACATAACGAGACAATTTATATCGCAAAGTTTCGCTGGGCTGCAAAAATTACTGGGAGGACTCCAACTTTGAGGAATATCTTCACTGGAATAGGAGGGCCACGTGCTAAATTGTCAGTACCCACGTTCAGGTTTTCAAGCATATTTCATACTTTCAGGGACACAAAATGGTTCAATGTGACGTCTATGCCCTTAGCAGACGTGTAGGGATTATTCTAGAGAATAAACGGCACTTCAGGCAATCTTGTCCATTTAAATAATATACAGTATGGATCCCTAGGAATAGAGGCCTCTACGGAACTAAATTAGCAGATTTCCTGGCGAAAGGAGCTGTGGCGCCCAATCCGATAGAGTTCCCACACCTTACGAGAGAAGCTATGGAATCAGGAAAGTGCCTGGGCCTCGACAGGCGAGGCTGTTCCTGGAAGATTTCGATACAAAACGGTTTAAAAAAACAATCACTCTTCGCAAAAACAAATTAAAGCAGCTTGTTGCATTTTCAACAAATTCTTTCAGAGAGCACATTAAAACCACGGTATCTACATACATATATTATTTTTACAGAATTTTTTAATATCGCCTTAATGTAAGCAACAAAAAGTGTAGGCCGAAGATGTAAAATCTATTCAGCCAATGGCAACATTGACAGCATGAAATGAAATAATAAAGACGCAGCAACCGACAGCAATTTCTTTCAACACCAAAACACTTCCTTAGTGGCAAAAACTTTCCGAATAATAGTTTCCTCATTAGATCGAATTCGCTTCCACGCACACGAAACTTGCATGCGAGATTGGCTTTTAATTATTAAATGCAAATCGCTCATATTTTATGAATTTCACACAAAAAACTTTCCAACCGCACATTGAAACTTCTAACTGCAACAACAACAACAAAGGCAGCAACAAAGCATTAGGCTAATTATAGCAGACGAAATGCAAAAATGAAGCTTCGCTTCCACCAAAGCCCGCTCGCAATGAGCAAAAACCGCACGAAACTCAATGTGCCGCCACTCAAATATGCCATCACTCATGAATGAATAATTCGCAAAGGCAATCGGCAGAAGCATTCAACTTTCAATCGGCAAATTAATGCCAAAGTGAAAAGCATGCGATGCACAAATGGAATTTGCAAAAGAAATTGTCTAATTTTCCCTGCAGCAACGACAAAAAGCCGGGCGCCCAGGCGCCCGAGCAGCATAAAGGCAACTCAACGAATTTGCGTTTGTTTAATTCAACATTTCCACTAATTGTGTGTGTGTGTGTGCTGAATATGCTTTTGATACTAGCTTTGTGTTTGACTAAAGCGGCAAATTAAATTAGCAAATAAAACAGCAAATATTCGCCAAATATACTCACACACCCACACATATGAAAACATAGAAGTTGTGGCGGCAATAAAACTTTTTGATGGTAATATAAGAGACAAGAGTGGTTTGAAGCACCACAATGGCGGCACCAAAATGATTGACTGACGTGGAACGGATATTAAAGGGAGCACGATTTGTGGCGATATGAGGGGTAAAAGCGGGCAACTTGATTGTAGGAGTTTATATGGTAAGATTAAGGTAGTAAGGGTATGCACACTTCAAGCGGCTACCGGAAACAAACCAACAAATACATTGGAAGTTTCATGGTAATGTGTCGCAACTTCATTCCAGAAATTCGTATTTGACATATGCGATATTGCTCATTCTCGATATTCTCTCACAAATAGTCGCCCTCATTTCTAACCTTAAATATCGTTAATATCTATCGAGCAGTTTTTGGGTTAATGAAGATAGTTTTTAGTTAGAAATTCACATATGGCATATACGATAATGCTGATACTCGAAATTCTCTCACAAATAGTCGCCCTCATTCCTAATCTTAAATGTTGTTAATATCGCTCGAGTTATTTCTGAGTTACTGAAGATAGTTTTTAGTTAGAAATTCACATTTGGTATAATCGATTGCTCATACTAGAAATTCTTTCACAAATAGTCGCCCTCATTTCTAGCCTTAAATATCATTAATATCTATCGAGCTGTTTCTGAGTTACTGAAGATAGTCTCTCGAGTAGAACACACCACTACCTTCTAGGTACATACATAAGTATATCAGAAAGTGAGTTACTTAAAATATATAACACTTTCATCGATTGAAGAACACCTTTTGCTAATCGAATCCAATGCGAGTGATTTCTATCTAACTGACAAGTAAATTAAACAAGAGATAGATGAAACATTAAAAGAGGCTGGATGGCGCAGGAGCATGACACACCAGCGGAACCTTCAACATTTACACGGAAGGATCAAAAACGGCTGTTGCATGTGGACATCGGTATCCATTTCGAGGAACTAGAGTTTAAGTGACCCTTTGAGCTACAGGAATGCTGCGGTAATTTCCGCACGGAAGTCTCTTCCCACACGCAGGGGGACAATATAAAGAACATCAATATATATGTCGATAGCCTAGCCAATAGCTGATAAGATTCAGATTGCATCAAATTCAAATTTAATTTTTTTTTATTTTGTAATTCGTCAAACGCTGTCGTTAGAGTTCAAGACAATGTTTTCATGCTCAAAAATGGATCCAAGACCAACATCTATGCGAATGTAAGGCTTTGTGTAGGAAAATAATCGGTTTTATTGGCGATGCCTCGGAAGTGTCTCATATCAAGATTTTTGTATTGATGAACTTCATCAAGAACACGGGATGATTTGAGGAGATTTTAGTCCCAGTGGTTTCATAATGCGATTGCTAAAGGTCTAGTTGCGTTATCAGACATCCTCCTCCCTCTCTACCTAACCTAAATCGCTGTACTGAAAGTACTAACAGATGTATTAGGTTAAGATGAAATGTCTTATATTAATGCGCAATCTCGAAAAGACTGCAGGACAGTTATTGGCTTTGACACAGATCACAGCTTACTGGCATCACATGCGAACCGTTTGAGCATTATTAATGGTGGCACACGCAGAAGATGCAAGAAAGTAGACATGAGAGACTGGACTGGACTTCAGCTCCAACTTTACAATGAAATCTTCATCCACCCAGTAAACCAGAATGAACTATATTTTCTGGACTTCAGTGCCACACGATCTTTTTCTTTCATTTCACTTTTTACTCGAGTTGAAAACTACTCCAGTATTATAATTTTTTTGTTGTTATAATTTCTAATAGAAAACAAAATTCACTTTCGTCTGCTTCGCTTTAGTCAACTTCCAGCAAATATTTCCCGCAGGGTTGCATCTGTCCCCAGTGCGCCGTCACCCGCAGTGGCAAGCAAACAATGGCAGTGAATGAATGGCTTTTGTTTGACCAAAAACCAACGATTTCTTCATAAACAAATACACCTACACACTTACACTTACACATACACACACACATATGTATATGTAGTTATGAAATTATTTTGTGACAGTTTTCATTGCCGACATTGCTTGTGGTCATAACGGTTTTTTCATTTTTTATTTTTCATGTTCAGCCAAAACATGATACTAAACAAATATTTGGCAAAGTCAACAGCTGACACATTTCTATACACGCGTGAGTGTGTGTGAGTATGTGTGTGTTTGCGCAGTGATATGCGTTGAACGCAATGTGTGAGTGTGTGCGCGAGTGTTAAGCGCGATATTTGCACGTGTGCGGTGGAAAATGCAAACAAAACTGTTATGTGAAACAATGCAAGATTAAACCGGACTATAATGGAGAGTTGTAGATAAACATGTACTTAGTATATACAAAATATAACATACAAAGTCAATAATTGCGCTGTAGTGCAACATGACCCACTAAAATGGTTTGAAAAATGGTTCGAAATTGGTTCAGAAGGGAAAAATTTGTGGTTATGTCAGCAAATCAGTATTCGAAAAAAAATGCTGCAAAGAATTATATTTATTCCCTTATACAGTTAAGCATCTGCCTTGAAATAGTAGCGAACTGATATTTTTTTGATGAAAATCTGACAATTGACTTCCTAAGCTATAGAAAGTACCAGTTGTTCATGTGAAAAATACTTCGCCACTTTTCTTCTTATTGTTTTTCGACTATTTAATTTAATTTAAGTGAGGTTGAATAAGGTTAGCTGGCTGATCCCACAAAAAGAGATGACACTTAGATTGCTAAGTACAGTACTTAGGCAAGCCAAATATCTGTATTTGCATATTAATTCTCGACAACACGTCTTCAACCACAAATCTGCTAAGGTATCTTATTTTTAATACTGCCATTTCAACTGGTTATCTAAAGGTGTGAGATCCTTGGTATCTCACCTTTGATCTGGCGAAAGCGGGAAGTTTAAGAAGACGCTCAGATGGTTCAATCTCATACTCCTCACTTAAAGCTTAACCAATTGGCATCCGGTAACATTTTGGCTCGTACCGAAGGGATTCTAGTCACGCAGTGTCAAGTTAGAACTCATATAACTGTCTAAAGGGAACTTTGCTGAGAGCGATAAGCTTACTAGACTCGTGGAGCTCGCTTAACACACACCAGTCCAACCTTGAAGTAACACCACTCAGAGCTAAGGAGGTAAATGGTAACCAAGGAGCGTAGCGACTCTTGTTTACTGTCTTCAATTGATTCAAAGCGTTTTCCCCCAGAACGGTCTTTGAGTTTGTTGAATAGCCAGAAGTTACACGGAGCGAAATCAGGCGAATACAGTTGTTGTGGTTAGATATTGATTAAAAATTTGGCGAAAAACTCTCGAAGAATCAATGCAGTAGGCGACAGAGCATTATCGTGGTTCAGAGACTAAGAGTTTTGAGCTCATATTTCCGTTTTTTTTTTTTTATATAGCTTCGGGCAAACGACGCTTATCACTCAAATAGTATTCCTTGTTGACAGTTTGGCAGGTCCGAAGGAATTCGGAGTGGACCATACCTTGACAAACGAAGGAAACCGTCAACAAAATGTTGATTTTTGAACTGTCTTGAAGTAGTTTTTTTCGGTTTCGGCTCACCTTTTCCACGATATTCGACCGATTGATCGTCTGTTACCGGGTGGTAAGCATAAATTTAAGATTCATCACCAGTAATGGTGCATTTCAAGACATCCTGATAGTCGGAAAGCATTGTTTCACAGACGTTAACGCGACATTCTTTTATGAAAAAATTAAGTGATTTTGGTACGAATCGTGCTTTCACTTTTTTTGGTCCCAAATGATCTTTCGAATTGGTTTTAACTGATCCTTCCGATATTCCAACGATATCAGTAAAGTCTCCGACAGTTATTCGTGGATACTCAAATATCAAATATTTACTTTTATTGACATGTTTTTATCAGTTGATTTTGATGACCGTTCTGAACGTGGTTCATCGTCGAGTGCTCAACACTTTGAATAATTTGCGCCAATAGAAACACTTGCTCGCGATAAATAATTATAATCGAAGACCCTTTCCAAAATTCTGAACGTTTCGACACAAGAAATTTGATGCCAAATTTCGACACAAAATTTAATGGATCTTCTTTGTTGAATAATTTCACTCATAGTGAAAATAGCCGAATACACTTTAGGTGCTGCAGAAAGACAAGCGTATACTAAACACGAATGATTATTTTGATGAGACATTTGGCATACATGTCACTGATAGTCTTACTAACCTAGAAAAAAAAATTGACAAATGGGTTTTCGCGCGAAATTGAGATTAAAAAGTCTTACTATGTTTTGCCCACAATAGTAGAACTGGCACTAGAATTCTCTAAAGAGCCCGACTGCATTTTTATACAATGGAAAGGATTACCTTCTCTTCAAAACTTTCTGCAAATATTAATTAAACTGGGGTTCTTTCGAAACATGTTTCGCCAAACCGGGTGCACAATCCATTCACCCAAGTTTCTAGTGTTTTTTAGACTCATATTTGTACCCAATTTAATGTTGCTTTTTTACGAAAAAATTAGCCTGAACTTATGCAAATTATAGTTTGAATCAAGACTTAAACAACTAGCATTAAAATAGTTTATAATAGTTTTATATAGATGTTGCATACTTTTAAGCGCATCTTTTTGGTGAGCTGCTTAAACATACTATCGCCTTCCTACAGTGTCGCTCAAGTATTCTAGGTTGCAGTACCACTTAAAAAAGTTACACACATACATACATACAAACATACAAGTGAAGCTAATAAAAGCGTATTAAAAAGGGAAACAATTGTCTACTTCTTCAGTGAAAACTGTACCCCTAAAATCGAGCTCACACTCAGCTCGCTTGTTGCCATTTCAAACCGCAGCAATAAACGGCAATGACCAAAGCAAACAAATTAGTTTAATTACGAAATTTCTCAACTAAATTGGTTGCGGTTATAGTTGGATAAAATGTACACATGTAGACTACAAACGAAAACATATCGTCTGCAAATACAGTGAATACATGTGAGCAGGAGAGAAGGAGCGATGACTTAAACAGTCCAACAATGTTGAGCCGTTCGTGAGCATATTAAATTATACACTAATAAAAATGGATTTAGGAGTATTGTATGAGTACATCAATACATACACATATGTAGATATATGTGAGGATACAAATAAATAAATACAGATAATAAAGCTTTGCGGTTGAATTTAGTGTCTGTGTGTGGCAAGGCAAATAGTTTTCTGGCCTGCAAAAAGTGCAACTAAAATTTTTATTGCATACTTCAAAGCGCAGTGACTGCGGCAGTTGGGCGATGATGTATGCTTTTGCAAATCCTAAATAAATGAATTTCCTATATTTTCTGTAGCTTTGAAAAGTGATATCTGCAGTCAATAAAAGAAGTCATTAGCTATGCGGAGTAAAAGTTTATTCATTTGAGTAAACAACCAAAATTGGCAAAGAGCAAATTTCATTTCATTTAATTGAATATCAATGGCATGATGTAGTATTTTAGTGTAAGGTAAGGCTGATGTTTCAGAGCTTTGAGAAATATTCAAAAGTACAGCTATTCGCTTAATTATCGATAGTTTCAAATTTTAGAAGGATTATATTTAAGAAGATTTTCTTAGATTTTTAAAATAATTAATAGATATTCAATTCAATTACAAACGCAGCTATACTCAATTTGGGAACATAAGCCTAAATGTAGGCAACGTTTTCAAACTTTACAAAAGAGGCTCTAACGAGTGATTAGTAGCACTCTGTCGGAAAATAGGTTTAGTCCAGCCCATTATATACACCACAAAAAATTGGTTTAGAAAAAATCTTGAACTAATCACTTTTGACAACTTTGCAAAAGGCAAAAAGAATGGGAAGCAGATGAGACATCACCATGGCTCCGTCGAATTTTGATCAGCGAAAGAAAAACAATGTTTTTTGCCGGGTTACGAAATGTGACATTGTCTACCATTCTTCGAGAACCGATAATGTTAATTTGGAGCAAATGCTTTCGGGCAGGAAACCGTCGCGGTTGTCAAGGAAGTCTTGCGGTGTTTTTATTGAATCAATTCGTGTGGCACCCATACATCGAGCTTCTTAGTAACTCCAAGCTTCTTCAAATGGTTTATAACGGTTTGGTGACTACTTTTTTGACAATCTAATATCAACTACCTAAACAGGTCAATTGAAAAGTGCTCGGCTTGACACATAGATGGCGCTACTAGAATTCATCAGACGAAATCGCCGAAAAGGCTGCATTTGAAGAAAAAAAAGGTGCTTTTTCACCACGACAATGTATCGGGTTAAAATATTGGAAAACGATGGCAAAAATCTATCAATTGAACTTCGAATTGCTTGTGCATCCACCGTATTTTCCAGGCCTGGTCCCTAGCGACTATTTCCGGTTCTCAGATCTCAAAAGAATGCTCGCTGGGATGAAAGTGTCGTCAAATGAAGAAGTGATCTCCGAATCGGAGGCCTCTTTTGAAGCAAGGAATAATAAATGTACTACAAAATTGGTATTGAAAAGTTCAAGGTTCGTTATAATCTAATGTATATCGATACTTTATACATAGTGTAAATAAAACGTCAAATATTTAATTATTCCTCAATATTAATTTTTTAGCCTTCAGAGTAGTCCCCACCAGATGTAATACCAATGATTTTTCCAGTCCTCGAAACACTTTTCATAAAGACTTTTTAGGATGGATTCTCAGCTTCTTCAGCGAATTTATCTTCGCTTGACTAAAAACGGGTTCCAGGGAGCGGCAATTTCAGTTTGAGGAACAAGAAAAGATAACACGGAGCCAAATCTACTGATAACGGGGGTTAGTCGATGGCATTCATTGCATTTTTGGCTTTAAATTTATTTAAGATATTAGTGGCATGTCGCTGGCGTAATAAAAAATATAGAAAATTCAAAAATTCCAAACACTTCAACTTAGAATGAGAACTAGTATAAGAAGCTACTGACAATGTCATGTTTTCCACTCTTTGGGTACTTTTGAGACACCTCATAACCACTTCTCTTATTCTGCTACCTAAAGTGTCTGTGAAGCAGCTAGAAACTACAGTTATAGGCATATCCAGCGCGGCCTTCGATGGCATTTGCAATTAGGCCAGAAGGCTCAGTTGAAACGTGTGCGTGTATATATGCATATCAACTTATAAGCAGTGACGGTTGCGCTTGCAGCCTTGCCACACTGTTTCACTGTCAATATGCAACATTGTCGCAAATGTAATTTGCATTTTGCACGTGTAATGATGCTGCATGAATGTAGCTGTAGATTGCAGCTGCCCACACACTTAATTGAATTGAACGCAGACACACAAACACATGCACATAGTATACTAGCGTACAGTCAACACGCGCGCATAACATGGCATAGAAAAGTAAAGGAGTATGTGAGTGAGTGTGGCAGGCAGCGCACCCGCGTGGCATCATCAAATGTCAATTAAGCAGCGCGACGAGAAATTACGAATGCACTTTAATGCGCAGCAAATGAACTATTAAGTGCGCGTGAATATGCACAACGACCATGTGACATGCCGCGCCGCTCCGCAAGGATAAAGCGGCACATTTTTTCCAGTAATAAATGATAACACGACTTTATATGCACGGTAATTTAATTAATTTCCAGCGCCGTTTTTTCATCTTAAATTTTTTGTTGATTTTGCGCGCCTTTTGTTTTGAATACAGATTTGGCTATTCATTTCAGGCAGGTTGCGCGTTCGTTAGCGCCAGCGCCAGCGCCAGCCCAGCCACTCGTGGACTTTAATCAAAACAATTAAACCAGCGACCCGCATGAGCCCGGGGCCGCCGGCACAGCCAGCGCGCGTCGCATGCGAAATGTGCCGATTGGGATTTGTATGCATGAGCGCACAACTGGGCGGCGAGCCGACGGCGGCGGTGGCGCGCGTGTGTGCCGCTAAGCCTGCTGGCGGTTTGTTTGGCGCGCTCGGCCTGGCTAGCCCTCAGCGCGGTTTGGCTTTAAGTCCCCGTTTGGTTCGTTGCGCCATTTAAATGGTTAATTGAATGTTCTTTACGTTTTAATTACGCTGTCCAACTATTTTTACTACTCTCTCTTACGTTTATATATATTTTTTTATTTGCTTTACTGCCGCGCGCTCGAAATTGGTAAGCGTTCACCTCTGCTTTCCAATTTCAGTGGACTGAGGGATTTTTTATTTTACTGTTTCGACCTGCACAGTTACTTATACATATATATATATATATATGTATGTTTGCTCGCCTTTGCCAGTAAGTGGCGCTCAGTCAACGACAAAGGGATTTAATACACATTTAAGGATTTCACGCTCTATTTGCCGCAGTGTAAACAAGTTGCATGTCTCATATGCTGCATGTGGCACGTTGCAAGTTGTAATATATACTTTTTGTATTACTGTTGCATGTACCGTAAGCCTGCTGCAGATATTAAATCGCGGTTTTGTGTCAACCGTCGGGAGAATTTTTCATTTTCGAAAAACAAAATTAATTAATGTGGTTGACTTGTTTGGCAAGAAATTTATTTTGTTTACAAACGAAGTATTCGATCAATAATATATATTAACAAAAAAAACGTTAATTTTGGTTTGCAATGAAAAATTGAATGCTTAGTCTACCCAATCGATATCACTTCGCTCTATGGGCTTTTGAAAAGTTCCAAGAAGATCCGACTTTTTCGAGCCAAATTTTGTTCAACCAAGAGGCGCATTTCCGGCTCAAGGGGTATGTAAACAGACACAACTGCCGTTTTTGAGACGAAGAGCAACCTGAAACTATGCAAGAGCTGCCATTTCAAACAGAAAAACCAATGGTGTTGTACAGTTTTTGGTCCGATGGGATCATCGGTTCATATTTCTTCAAAAATGTTGCCGGTGAGAACGTAATCGTCAATGGCGAACGTTATCGCGTCACGATAACCGACAATTTGTTGCCCGAAATTGAACCTCGTGATCTCGGCGACATTTGGTTCCAACAAGACGCTACCACATCCCACATATCGCATCAATCAATGGACGTATTGAGAGAACACTTCGTTGAGCAGATAATTTCACGTTTTAGACCGGTCGATAGGCCACCAAGTTCATGTGATATCACAAAGTTAGACCTTTTCCGGTAAGAAAATGTAAAGTCTAAGGTCTATGCGGATAATCCTGCATTGATTCAAGCCTTGGTGCTAAACATCCCGCGTATCAGTCACAAGTTACCAGTCGAAATACTCGAACAAGTCATCGAAAATTGAACTCAACGGATGGACCATCTGAGACATCATCTTTCCACACATGATCGTTTGTGATAGTGAATATATTTTATAAGATCTGCGACGTTTTCTTATTCCTCTTGCTTGCAACTTTTCAAGTGTTTTCTTCAGTTATTGCTTAGAAAAATTAACAAGTTACATACTTGTAAAATACATATTTTTTGTTCTATGTGGAGAGTTCCGGTACCGTCTAGCATGGAAAGAATTTTAAGTAACTCAGATAACGCTACATCGATCTTGATCTTGAGGCAATTATTAAAGGGCCCTGTTTCTAAATGAGCTTCAAAGGCAGGTAGATTATGAGCTTATATAATTAAGTACTTACGAAACTCGGGATTCAAACAGAATTGATATATTTACCTGAAAAGAATAAAAAATAAATATTAGAAGATTGACTATGTCAATGGGTAAGTTAAGTCGTAAAAAAATAATAATTGTTACGTATAAAAAATGAGCATTCAAAAATAAGTAAGACATTGTTCATAATATTCATTTTCTAATTTAATCTTTAAGATCTATGTCGTCCTTCTCAAAGTAAACCCCCTTGGATCCAATACACTTGTGCCAACGTTTCTTCCAATCCTCGAAGCAGTTGTTATGGTCAATTTCCGGAATAGACTTCAGTGCTTGTAGGGATTCACATTTAATGTCTTCAGTATGAGTTGAATACCTAGAATCTCAGACCCTTTTTATGAACAGCTTCACGCAAACGACGCATAAGACTCAACCAATATTCCATGTTTATATTTTGGCCGGTCAGTAGAAATTCGAAATGCACCACACCTCGGTAATCGAAGCAAACTGTCAACTTGTCTTTTGACGTGTTTCGACTTTTATTCGGCTTCGGCTCACATTTGCCACGATATATGGCCGGTTGATTGTCTGTTTTCGGATCGTAAGCATTACTCCAAGACTCATCGCCATGTTTCATGATATTCTGGTAGTCTAAAAGCATTGTTTCACAGACTTTAACGCGACGCTGTTTATCGAAAAAAATTGCGTGATTTTGGAACTTCTATGCTTAATATTTTTTGCCCAAAATAGTATATCAGTCCCAATCACTTTTTGTTAGTGATATAATGATATTCACCGATATTTCTGCCTATTTCTGCTTATTTCACACAACAGTTAAAAAATTTAAAAATTTGTTTATTCATTTTGCTTTCTTATTGATTTTAAAAAATGCGTGTAAACGAAAAAGCAAAATCACAGCATTGCAGTTGTTTTCTCAGCCTATTTATAGACATATACTTATATACTACAAATATATATAAAATACTTTTAATACTTTCAAATAAATGATATCATCTCACATAGTTCATTGTATTCGCACATATCTTTACAGTTATGCACACTACATCGAGTGCTTTTAATTACATACTTTGACACTTATCACAGCACTTATGCGTCGGTTAGTGGCTTTGAACCCTGCGAAAGTCAGCGAACGTTTTATGACAAAAGCTTGTCTGAGCAAATGTCAAGCCGAGGCTTATCTGTGACGCAGGCGGTTACACAGAAAAAACACATACATACAGATAAATGCCAGTAATCAGAAATAATTGTGGTATTGTGGTATTTAAAAATAAATAATTACATTTATTTTTTAGTGCACAATTCATATTAAATATCTGACTAGGCAAATTCGAATTTGTTATAAGTATCTGATCTAATTTTTTTTTGCTAAATATATTGTCATCTTAAGCAAATCGGTACAGTAAATTATGTGTTTGGTAATCGAAATTACTTATGTTGGATTAATTCAGTTTCGTTTTATAAAATACGGATCAATTATGAAATCAATTACTCACAGTTTTCTACCACTAAAAAATAAGTGTACTCAAATTATAATAAAATAATGAAATAAGTATTTTAAATAATATAATTCGTTTTTTTTTTTATTACGTTTGATAACATTTCAATTCACTGTTGAAACATAATGAGTTTCTTGAAAAATAATTGCATTTAAGATTACTATAGATTTCTATTAAACGTGTAATTGGAAAAATAATGATTACTGGTACACTTTTGAATTATGAATGATTACTTTTTCAATTCAATGTGTCGACAAATTGAATTTCTTGAAAAATAGTTGCATTTAAAATTAGTTTAGTTTGCCCTTAATCAAGTAATTGGAAAAATAATGATTACTTTTTGAGTTTTGTATTGCCCCCGATTACTTTTTCAATTCAAACATATTGAATTTATTGAAAACAAAACGCATTTTAGATTCCCTAATATAACTATTAATCGTGTAATTTGGCAAAAAAAAGTTAATAATAATGATTACTGTTTCATTTTTGAATTACGTATAATTACCATTTTAAAACAATTTTGCAAAATATTAAATTTATTGAAGAATAAAGGCATTTATGATTACTACTAATGCAATAATTGACAAAATAATGATTACTTTTTGATTTTGGAATTACGCTTCATTACTTTTTAAATTCACTGTTAAAGCATACCTATTCAATTTTTTTGAAAAATAAACGAATTTGAGATAAGTTTAGATTGCTGTTAATCGTGTAATTGGAAATATAATGATTACTTTTTGATTTTTGAATTACGAATGATTACTTTTTCAATTCAATGTGTCGACAAATTGAATTTCTTGAAAAATAGTTGCATTTAAAATTAGTTTAGTTTGTCCTTAATCAAGTAATTGGAAAAATAATGATTACTTTTTGAGTTTTGTATTGCTTTCAATTCAAAATTCAATTCTTTTCCAATTCAAACATATTGAATTTATTGAAAATACTCGTAAAATGCATTTTAGATTTCCTAAGATAACTATTAATCGTGTAATTTGGCAAAAAAAAAATTAATAATAATGATTACTGTTTGATTTTTAAATTACGAATAATTACCTTTTTAAAACAATGTTGAAACATATTAAATTTTTTGAAGAATAAAGGCATTTATTATTACTACTAATGTAATAATTAACAAAATAATGATTATTTTTCGATTTTGGAATTACGTTTCATTATTTTTTAAATTCACTGTTAAAACATATTCAATTTTTTTGAAAAATAAACGAATTTGAGATTAGTTTAGATTGCTGTTAATAGTGTAATTGGAAATATAATGATTACTTTTTGAGTTTTGGAATGCGCTCGATTACTTTTTCAATGGATTGTTGAAACATATTGAATTTCTTTGAAAAGAAATGTATTTAACATTACTATAGATAACTATTAATCGTAATTGATTACATAATGATTACTGACAGATTATTGCATTACGCTTGATTACTTTTATAATAACTAAATTTTTCAGTTGAATGTTGAAATACCTAAAAACCAAGAAAGTAATCGCATAAAATTTTACAGTTTTATAAGTATTAAAATAATGATTAGTCTTTGATTCTTGAATTACTCTTGATTACCCTCATAAAAAATAATAATAAATATTAAAGAACAAATTGCGTTCATTTGAAGATAATCGCATTATATTTAAGATTATTAGTTTTTGCTTATAATTGATAAAATAGTAATTACTTCTTGATATTTGAATTACACTTGATTACGTTTATAGTAAATAATTACTTTTTAGATTACTTCATATTACTTTCACTTTTTCTTCTAATGATTAAACTCTGGGATTTCTCCATAATGCTTGGTTACTCCTATAATTATCAATTATATTTTTATTTCGTTGTAGAAACAAACATTTTAAATTACTATTGTATTTATTTAATGTAATAATTGATAAAATAATGATTACTCTTTGATTATTTTTAGTGGTCATCGCTAATTAAATGGTAGTAGTAATGGTACTCATTATTATAATTAATCAATACCATTAGTAATCATTACTTTGATTAAACTCAAATTAGTGTAATTATTGGCCGACACGCACTTTCTTGATCTCACGAAATTAAACACTTTACTTAGTATTAAAATGTATTTGTATTCTTTTATGTATAAGGGATTTATTGAGTTTGCATTAAATTTGCGTGAAATGTGTGTTGCACACCACGGCAACCACAGTTGCCACCATCATCATCACCACAACAAAGCCGTTTGATTTGCAATTAACGCATATTTCCAGCAAAATGAAAAATACCAATGCTTTTATAGATTTTTTTCGTCTTTCTGATTTCAATTCTATTGTTTTTGGCTTCGACTGTCGCTCTCGCGCCTTTCCGCGTCCCTGCACTTGTTTGCTTGCACTGTGTGGCACGTTTGTTTGCCGCCTGTTGTATCCACCGGCGCTGAAATCAAATAATCCACCAAAGGCAAATATTCAAAATCACACACTCACAAGCACACATGCAATCTCATATGGAATGCGAGTGTGTGTATGTGATGAAGATAGTAACTAAAATGCCTCTGTTTGCTGGCGCATTTGTTCGACAGCTTCGTGCCGCCACAGCGTGCTTTGCTGTATGCCACAACATTTTTTACTGTTTCGATGCTCGTTTGTTTTTGTGTAGAGGTATACTTACATATTCGACTGTGCACTACCAATATTTACATTTTTATAAATTCCACTTCTAACTTTTCAGTAAATCGAATAGTTTCCAGAAATCGTTTTTCAAAGCAGCTTTTAGGGGGAAGCACATATGTACATATTTGAAAAATTGGTTTGTGTTGCTTTAATTTTTATATTTCTATATTTTTAGCATAAATTTTTTGTGTGTATTCCGTTATGTGTACCATGCCCCTTTGTAGTATTATAAACAAATTTTATTCAATTTTGCCTCAGGCACGAATTTTTCTAGAATTCACCAAAACAAAAAAAAGTATAACAAAAAAAAGTATTTTTTGTTTTTACAAATTTGCGAAGAATTTCCATATAAAGCAAACTAACACAGCTACAATTTTATATATACATATGTACCTTTCTGAATGTTATTTTTATAATTCTGGCAAAATAACCAAGTTCACATATGTAATATGTGGATATAGATATAGATACAGATATATCCATATATTCCTCATGTAAATATATAGAAAAACAAACAAAATCATGGAAAATACGCATTTGTTTCCGTTTGTAGTTACTATTTGATAAACATATGCAAATTGTTAGAAAAGCGAAATATATTAAAGACCACAAACTCAAAAAATTGTGAGTGAGTATTATTTTAGAGTGAGTAATATTGGGTTGGAGAGTGCTGATAAAACTAAAAATACTTGTTTTTATATAATTTAATGAAAACTTTTACATGGGGGGCAATTTTCTTAAAACTTTTGAGCATGAAGTCTACAATTTTTAAATTTTTTAAATTATAGCTTTTATTATGGTAAAAATTTTAAGTAGGTGGCAACACTTTTCAAAATTATTTTAAAAAGATTTTTCTATTTGTATATGTTTAAATTATAAATTTTTATAAAGTCCAAAAATTAAAAATTTTAAATAGGTGGCAACATTTTTCAAAACTTTTTTCAGCAAATTTTCTATATGTATGTATATATATGTTTAAGTTATAATTTTTAATTTATGAAGTCAAAAATTTTAAATAGGTGGCAACACTTTTCAAAATTATTTTCAACAAATTTTTTTATATGTTCAAATTATAATTTTTTATAAAGTCAAAAATTTTAAATAGGTGGCAACACTTTTCAAAATGATTTTCAAGGAATTTTTTCTAAATGTTTAAGTTATAATTTTTTATAAAGTCAAAAATTTGAAATAGGTGGCAACACTTTTCAAAATGATTTTCAAGGAATTTTTTATAAATGTTTAAGCTATAATTTTTTATAAAGTCAAAAATTTTATATATGTAGGTGGCAACACTTAACAAAATTAATTTCAACCAATTTTTTGTATATGTTTAAATTATAATCTTTCATAAAATCAAATATTTTAAGTAGGTGGCAACATTTTGCGAAAATGATTTCATTACGATTTTATACAAGTTAAACTAATATCCTTTCATAAAGTCAAAAACTTTTCAAGAAATATGTTTTGCACACTTTAATTCTTTGTTATGCAAATTGTAAGAGTTTATTATTTTAGCCAATTTATTGAGTTAGTAATTGAAATTAGGTGGCAAGTCTCCACAAAAACCTTAAAGTGTAAAATTTTCCAAAGCTTTGTTATAAAACTTTATTTAATGCGTATTACAAGTATTTTAACAATATTTTTTTTTTTTCAAGTTAAAAATTTACAATAGGTGGCAACATTTTTTAAAATTAGTTTCATAAGTTTTTTGCACAAGCCAATAACTTGTCACATGACTACTAATATTTTCTTTTTTTACAAATGAATTTAATTAAAAATGCGAATCGTGTGGCAAATCTTTTCAATAAAAAATTTTAATCAGACGGCAACCATGTTAAAAAATATTTTTTAACTTTTTCAAACTTTTTTATTTTATCATTTATAATCCTATAGTTCGTTTTTTTTATAGAATTTAGTTCAATAAATATTAAAAAAAAATTAATTAGGTGGCAACCTTGTTAAAAATATGTTTAACTTTTTCAAACTTTTTTACATTGTCATCCTTATTGCTACAGTATCTTATTCTTATGCAATTTATTTAAATAAATATTTAAAAACAAATCAGGTGGCAACGCTGCTTAAATTTTTTTCCTTTGCGTCTTATCATTTTATCACTGTAAAATTTCTAACAGCTGGTTATTCTTCTCTGTTTTCAATCATCCAAGTATAAATAAACCTTTCTCATATATTGCCTACCCATTTCCAATATTACGTAATATAGAGCCTGTAAGATTAGTGAAAGCACTGACTTTAATTAAAGAAACTAAAAACAAAAATCTAACTTCCAAAAAATTCACAAAAAAACAAATTGGATTACCTCAACTTTCTTCTAAATTCCTTGAAAAAATAAAGGGAAATTTTATATGCTGCAACTCCCACAAAATACCCATCAATGCTAGCCAAGGATTAAAAGAGACACAAATCCAATATTTTCCGGTGAAATACGTTGAACAATTAAGGCTTGTTGATACACTAACGCGAGCAAAAAATACAATAGAAACAAAAATAAAATAAAATAGAAGCAAAAGTAAAATAAAGCTGAAAATCAAAAGAGTAAAACCAGCTGGCAACCCATTTCATGTCAGCGCCAACATTGCATTTCGTTGCCTCAACATTTTGCAATCAGAAAATTCAATTTATTTCTCATATTTCATGCACGCCAACATATTGCACCGTATTGCGGTAATGTGGGTGCCGATGCTGTGGCAGCTGTGTGCAACTTACAACTTGCAACATGCGACAATATGCCGCACGAACCGCAAATGCAGCAGAGGGAGCGCAACTAACAGCCGGTTTTCTACAATTTTATTATTGTTTTCAACTTTCCCTACACTTTTTGCACTCTTACACCGCCGCTGCTGCTGCTGCTGCTGCAAGAGGGGCAACATAGTGTTGCACAACTTCACCTTTTGTCGTTTTTGTACGCGTTGGCGTAGTTATTGAATTTCAGACGCAACATAGACTAGAAGCAAGCAGCGCGCAGGGAAAAGCACAACGAAGGAGCAAAAGGCTAATGGTATTGTAGCAGCTACAACCAAGTTGCCACAAAGCGGTGGCAAGATAACAAGAAACTGACTGAAGTGAGCAAAAAACGATGATTAAAGACGATAAGTCAAAGCGCAACAACTGTGTCGGCGCGTGGACCGCAAAATGGAAAATCTATGATAACAAAAGCAGTTTAGGAAACTAGTTTGCGGTTAAACAAAGGCAAGCAGATACGCCGTATGCGCGCGGTGTGCAATCAGCGCAAGGCCAGCGGTCAGTCAGCGGCCGTAATTTGCGCGTTGAAAGCAATTTTTCTTTGCCATTTGCGCGCCATTTCGGGCGCTGTGAAATTGGCAAGCGAACGCGTAGCGAGAAAAGTTGCACATAGAGCCGTTGCCGTTGCCGTTACCGTTGCAAAACATGCCACAAAGTGCTAAAATATGCGCATTTCACCAACTGACAGCGCACAGGTAGCCGAAAGTCGCCCAAAAGCAGCCGCCAACAGCTGCTGATTTTTATATTTATGTGCTGGCAGCGCGGCGCAGCGCAAAGCGCACAAAAAATAATAAATCGCTAAAGATAACAAAAGGCAGGTGAAATAACAGTAAGCGCTACTGTGGCAAGTGCAACCGGAGCGCCGCGGCGGCAACGGAAGTGCGCGCGCAAGGGTGGCGTTCACGCCAACATGTCGAAATAAATTAAAAAGTTTTTACTTTTGTTAAACGCGCTCACTTCCCATGACTGGTGTGGAGAAATTGCGCGCCGCAGCATTTAATTAAGAAATGAACGAATGCACAAATGGAACGCGACGTTTTATTTTTAATATTTCGCACTTCTCAGTAATATTGGCAATTTATGGGCTGCCCAAGGTAGAGCGCGCGCGCCGCCAAGGCGTATACGCAACCGCCGCGTTAGGCAATGTGGCAGCAGTCACAACTGCAGTCACCACCTACACGCGCACACACATATGAGGCGGCGCGCGCGCAAATTGTTGCTGCACTTTATTTACAATGCGCAAAGTTGTGCGCGAATCAAGAATATTTTCACTTTTGCCGAAAATCAAATTCAGGAACTTTTCCCTACCACCGCGCTGCCGCCTCAACACTGCGCCGCTTAACAACTCTGAAAAGCGTTGGCTCACGGAACGTGCTACAGCGTAAATGCATTTTTATTGTTTGTGTGCGCCTGAATATAATTGTTGATGTGGAAATATTTGTGTTCAATTGCAGCGCGGAGGGGGCGGCGCGTTGGCGTGGAAGGGTGCGAAATGCAGAAATGCTTTGAATTTTAGCAGTTTGGCAAGCACTTTTACACAAAAAGCAAAGTTTCATTCGATTTCGGCACTTTGCGCGCTTATAATTTTGTTCCGCGCATTGTGCATTGTTATTGTTTTTGCCGCTGCCATTATTCCTCTTTTTGTTTTGCCCATCACGTTTATTGCGCACGAAATTCAATCAGGCAGCCATTTGCTGAGTGCTTTCGCGTATATTCAAACTGATTTGTTTTCGAAAGCCGCGCTTCGGGAGGAATGCGTCGAACAGTTAATTTCTTTGGGTTTCCGAATATTTGCAGTTTAGGGGAGAAATTAAACCAAATTGTATTGGCAGAATACCATCAGAGTGGCGAAAAAAAGCTACAACTTCCAACAAAGCGTGCTGTTGTGTAAAAAATAATGTACAGGGTGACTCATGTGTTCAATTTCAGCATGTTTTTACCAAATTCTAAGCAAATAATACCAAAAAGGTGAAATTTGAATTGAATCGTGAGCCGAGAAATCTTATTTCGTCTAAAGAATGACTCGAGGAAAATGCTTCAGGTACTGGCTTCGGAATTTCACCAAAATCTGTTTTGCCGACCACTTTGAAGGGAATCGTTCTGACGACAGTCGGATCTAAGAAATCGAAACGGTCCCGATTATCCGTCCAAGGACTGTCAACTCGGCACCAACCTTCGAAATTACTACTGGTATTTTTTTTGCCGATACAACAACAACAACAATATAAGAAACCCTGGGTTAAGAAAATGAACTTTGATTTCGAGGCTGGCACACATAATTTTATAATACCACTCGATCAAAATTGACCCGGACTGCTCCATTCAAAGTACCAACCGACTCAATACAATTTTTTAATATTGGAAAATCCTTTTAGTCATCAAAAGGAGGTCACTCGTCCGAGGCTGTTTTTCCTTTTCATTGGGGGCAGTTTTTACGTGGCGGATCTCAAGCCCACAACCATGGGAAGGATCTCCAGAGGATGCTTGGTCTAAGACCGGAAGTCATGACAAAAATATCAAAACAAAAAATAAAGAAAAAGTGCTTGAAGTTCGTCATGTTGAGCAGCAGAGGTTTTCAACAACCCTCGTGGATCGACTTGAATTTTTTGGTTAATGTTTTGGGTGCTAGGCAAGCATCTTTTTCAAGAACGACGTCGAGTAGAGGTGAAAAATATATGCTTTACAACACAGTTGAGCAGCATTTCACGCATCATTACTGGTGACGAGCCGTGAGACGACGGCAATATTCTTGGGCCACACGCTCGAAAAAAAGCTGAAACCGAATGCATAAAAATTAAAAAAAATATTAAAATTGTCTCTGGAGAAATTGCTTTGACGTTGGGCTTTCATCACTGGAGGAGGTAAGGATAGTGAGGCCACAGAGACTGTTGAAACTCGCGTCCAGCACAGAAATTTAAAGTATGACTACTCTGGTATGGCCTACTAGAATAACTTAACTTGACCTAACCTTGAACTTTCATCTTGAACAGTAGAAACAATGAAAATCTCAAGTTGGGGTTATCTTTAGTACCGTCAGAAAAGTTAATTTTTTTATGGAAAAATAAAAACGGATCACATACGATTTTTTTGCACATATATTAAGAGATATTATTGAACTACAAAATAAAAATTATTTTATGTCAAAAACATAACAAAATGGCAGAAATATCAGCGATCCCATTGATCGACATTTCTTTGCTGCCGTCAACTTCCTGGCTAGGCTTCTTATCCGAAACGAAAAAAATGTTTTTTTTTCAATCTGAAAGCTTTTATCAAGTGCATAGCAGACAAGTTTTGAGAATTTCGAAAAATTGGGGGTGTAAGACAGGATTTTGTAAAAAGTGGCATTTTTACCTGTGTTTTTCGAGATCAAAATACATAAACAACTGTCAAAATGCCATTTTTCTCGGACAAGCGCTCTATCACGAACTTGAGTATAAAATTGTATATAAAATACACTTTAGTTCAAGTAAATCGATTAAATAATTCGCTCGCAATTTTGACGGCCGGATGAAAAAAGTTAGTTTCGAGGAAACGAGCCTCAAAGTTCTCCGGTTGTATATGTAGACCGAAAATATTCGGAGCAAGCCAATGAAACTTCGGGACTATATCATTGAATGGTTTTTCAATTGATTAGAGCGAAAAAATGTTCAATTCTTTGAAAATTCGAAAGGCATCTCCCCCCTTAAGTTTATTAAAATTACTAATTTCAAGGCTATAAACTAATTTTGTATGAAATTAATAAAATTTTGTCACTTATTCTTCAAATAAATGCCCCCACATGTTGGCTAAAATATTTAGCAACAATCAATAAAAATAAAGAGCTAAATTAACACATCGGATATAAGAATGCTTATGTTTTTTATTGCATCAGATCAGCTTTCAGTTTTAAATTAGCAATTTCAGCACTGCGCTATTTGATTTAACATTTCCTTTATTTGTGTTTGTTTTGTTGGTAAAATTTCTATTAAATTTTTTGCACATTTATATGTGTTTATTTAGTGTTTTCTTTGTGTTCGTGGTTGCAGTAAGCCACAAAAATCAATAAACCAACGAACAGAACATATTGACAAATTTGTGGTTAACTTTTTTTTAGACAGCAATGTTGTTATTGTTTTTGTTGTTGTTTTGTGTGCATGGAATTTCACTCGTTTTAAGCAGTTAGCTGCTTTCATTTGCGCCGAATTTTAAAATGCTGTTGAAAAAATCTTTAAACGCGGCTTTCGTATTTGCTTTTCTAGAAATAACAGTGTTTGCTTTGTGCTGCCACGAATCTGTTGCAAGTTAATGCTGCCGATAGCGTGTGTTTATATTACATATTCGTTTTATGCGGTCAATTGGAATGTGCAAATACTCAGAAAGCATAGTAAATGGCTAATAATTTTTTATTCGCTCGTTTAATGGCGAAATCGCTGAATTAAAATATATTTGATTTTTTGTTCTTTGGAAAATTGTTTTATCATTGATCTTGCAAAAAGTCAATAATAAGCATTATTTAAAAATCTTTGGTGGAGGACTCTAGAATAGACCACACTTACAAAGACACTCGAGAGCGTTCAAGGGGCGTCGCTCATCAGCATGTGTGATGCACTAAGGTCTACTCCAACCATGGCACTTAACACCATCTTGCACACATTGCCTGTATACATACATCGTTGAAGGTTGACGACTGCGAAAGTTGCTATAAGACTCAGAGAAGCTGAGTTCCTAAAAGAACACATGTCTGAATACTCTGAAATCCTCACACACTTTGAGCGGATCACTTGAACCATCGCAGCGCCAAACCGAACTCTGGCGGATCCTTTTCTGCCGACATACCGGAGTGGGACAGTGAGCTTCTTTACGAATGGGTCAAAGCTTGTGAAGAAGGTTGGAGGAGGGGTAACTGTTAAAAGATCTTTATCAACTCCAGCTTCAGACTTTGCGGTGTTTTCAAGGACGAGGTTGCAGCCATTAAGGTAAATTTACTGCATTGGAGTACAGCCTTCTTCACAGAAGTGATCATCCACTCAGATAGCAGAGCGGCGTTACTAGCCTTGAACTCATTAACAGTGCGTTCAAAGCTGGTCAAAGAGTGCCTAACCTCGCTATCAATAGCATCGAGTGTCTTTGTGATAAGACTGGTATGCGTGCCAGGTCACAACGGAATCGCAGGAAACTATAAAGTTGATAAACTAGAAAGGAATTCTAGAACCGCTATCGGTACCGTGTCCTACTGTGTTCTATTATTAGATTGCTAGGCGTTGCGGAAGTTTGGCCAGCACTGGACCACCATCGGTACATGCGCTGTCGCAAAAGCCCTTTTGCCCAATATCGATCTCAAGAGATCTAATGATCGCTTTGCCCTCAGTAAGGCTGGCCTCTGCCTAGTTGTGGAGCATTTAAGAAGCCATTGAGCAATGGCGTCTACACAGTAAGGCTGGAAATCTTATCAGACGCCATCTCCAGAAGCTTTATGGAAGAATATGAGGTGGAGATAATTCAACGTCTGTGATTGTCATGCGTTTGGGAGGTCAAGACTTAAAGATTAAAAAATTTTATTTTAGTGGCTAGTAAAAATAAATTCATTACTTTTCCAATAGACGACTTTAGTAATCTATGTCTCTCGTCGTATAAGTACAAACTAGGTGAAACTAGGTGATGTTAGATATAAAGGCTGTTTTTCGTGAGGCCACAAATTCAAAACACCTAGAGCCAGTCACAAATTTATTGCGACGGCTAATATCTACTCCAGCCAATTTACTGGGTTAGTATAATGTATGGCAACAAAGATGCTTCAACAATGAAGAAGAAAGTGTCTAGATGTTTTCACCTCATATTCATCCCTGCAACTTTGACAACTTGCGTCCTCCAAAATCTTAAGCTTCATCGCGTGAGTGCCAAGGGGACAGTGTCCAGTAAGGACACATGACGTCGTGGCCATGAGAACATTAGTAAGTAGTGCCATGGATCTTTAACTCTGGGCAGAAGGCTTTCCCAAACCCATAAGCGCTACTTGCTGACCAATGCTTAAAGAGCTCGCGCAAGGCGCACGAAAGGCACAAATCTGGGTAAAAGTGCTCCTACAGCGGACTCGATCTGCTTTGGCCAGACAAATTTAATATGGAAGTCTGATACAGCAACTAATGAGTTCATGTAGTCCTTGACTAACTTTGAGCTCACTGTCAGCGTTAGAAAAATTAAATTCCGGACTAAAAAAAATTTATCAGAAATCGTTGAGTCCGACCTTCAGGTACGGTTTCGATTGTCAATGAGTTAAACATTGCTAAAAAAGACAGAAAAATGTATCCATTTCTGAAGCGGATGGTTGCTGGTGATGTAAAGCAGTTCACTTACAATAACATCAGTCGAAACCGAACGCGATGAGTCGGTGAAAATGACGGCTAAGTCAGGACTTATGGTAAGAAATATTTCGCTAAGTATTTTTAGGTTTGGCAGGAAATCATCCACTATGAACTGCTCATCTACAGAATATGTCTTAATTCGGACCTGTAGTATCAACAATTGCACCGTCTGAAAGAAGCAATCGCCTAGAACCGACTTTCTCCTGTGAGAATACGTAAAGTTTATAGTTTATGCGGACAATGCCGCTTCGATGAATGCTTTGGAGTAAAACATCACTTGTTTTACCAGTTGATATGATCGAACAAGTCATCGAAAATTGGATTCTGAGACGTAGCTCACGGCCATCATTTGAAACAGATAATCTCCCAAAAATAAATATTCTTTCGAATGATAATAAACATTTAAATTTGACGTTTCTTTTTCTTTTTTAGAAACGTAGGACATCTAGAAATGGATCACCCTTTGAATATAGTAAATTATTTCATTCCCTTTTTTCTATTTTATTTATAAAAATATTTAAAATTACAAAAATCAACTATGGACTCTACTCACATTTCGACCGCCATTGCGTATACTCCCGACGGGTCAATGAAATCATTAACGTCGAACAAAAGCGACAGCAGCCGACATTGAAACTAGCAACAACAGCAACAAAGCACAAATACATACGTGAGCAAACGTGAAAGAACGCAGCGTGATGGAACAAGCACTCTCAAGTGAGCAATAACATAAATGCTGCACAAAAAAAAAAGCCAACAACAATATGAGGCTGTGAATGTTAATGAAAACTGCAGCGAAAACAACGCGAAAAAAAACTTTAACAAAAAATTAAATTATACAATAAACAAAAAGGTATTAAAATATTTAAGGCATTTAAGCGACGCGGAGCGAAATCGGGAGTTTATAAAAAACGCGTAGCGGTTGTGTGCATTTTGCGGCATGCAACATGTATGGACAAATACAAACTTTATGAGTGGATGAATTTACCGTTTTTTTAACTGAAATATGCAGCACTTTTGCGCGTTCGCCCTCGTTGTCGACGTTGCCATTTATTTATTGAACGTTAGTTGCTATGAAATGTTGTGAATTCTCGTGAGTAATTGTTTTTTGATTGTTGCATGGCTGCATGTGAGAGATACCCACACATATACGTGGATATATGCAAACATTTAAAGCATTATTTATATATACAACACATATATATTTATCTGCGATATTTACTTATTCATGAATTGCAGTTGCAGGCCGGTAAAATACTCCAACTATTTGCTGCTGCTCAGCGATAGCCTGCGTTGCCAACTGCGCGTTTTTTATGTATTTACATATTTTTATTCTTCACTATATTTTTTGTGTTGTTGTCACTGCGAATGTAATCCATTGCAATGGTTGAATGCCAATGAAATATTCTGTTGTAATTGATTTTTTTTTTAATTGCTTCATTCATGCAACAATTTTTTGCTGCTAAACTTTCATAACTGCTTTTTGGTTTATATGCGTTTTTTTCTTTCAGCGCTTGATTGGCCTCTGGACTTATTTGTAATTGTATTTTTTCCATAAAAATAATTGAAAGGATTTTAAGCTTGAGCAAAGCTTAAATGTGAAATATATAAATACAACAAAGCTTTCCTTCACAATATTTTCATACTTAAGAGAGAGCCAACTACACAGCCAGAGATAGCAAATTCTCAAAAAAATTTATTGCTATGAAGACCTGGAAGTGTGATAAATCCAGCAGCCAATGAAGGTCTCTCAAAATTGCATATCTAGAACGGAAAATCATGTAACGAAGTTTTCAATAGAGAGAGACGAAATATTTTTTCTTGATCTTTTGACATTTCTCTTCATTAAGGTTTGCCATTTTATCATGGAAACATATACGATCAAGCAACGAGTCGAAATTATTAAAATGTGCTGCAATTTATGGTCGTCATAATCGTCCAATCAGATCAATAATTAAGCGTCTTGTGGAAAAACTTGAATCCATAGGCACAGTACAAAATGTTCCCGTGCCAGTGAGACAAAAAAGTGTCCGTAGTGTCGAGAATTTTGCTGCCGTCATCACATAAATTGAGGAAGACCCAAATCAGTCTCTCACACATCGATCTTAAGCTTGGGGCACCTCTGTGATGTCGTTGTGGCGAATTCGGCGACGTCATTGGGCCGTGTTTCTTCCGTGATGATCAAGATCGGCACGTTACTGTGCATGGCAATCGCTACGTTAGACTATTTGTTGTATGACTACGCCAAGTCCATAGTCTATGCCATATATTGTTAACTTTACATTATCTTCCTAGAGAAATACCGCCGAGGAAAGGAATTTTAACAAAGAGGCAAACATCACCAGAAAGTTACTCCTCAGTGGTATATTTTTTACTCACTCTGCAGTGACTAAGAAATGCATCTTAATTTCCAATTATATATAGTTAAAAGCAGACCTTACGACGATTTACACGATAGTAGAATCTAGGTAAGCGAAATAGACCCGGATTGCAGCAAATTACTTCTGTATCTATTAGCAATAGATAAGATCTTCATCGGTCCTTTAGTATTTGAACAGTATATAACCATTGTAAACTTAAATGGGTCTCTGTCCTTGGAGATTTACCTATAAGAAGGCAGTGCATTGTCAGACAGTTTACCCAAAAAAAGGGCAAACTGAGCTAAGAAGATTACTAAACTGATACTGCTGGAACCATTATCTGTGACTGGTCTACACACTATCTTGCGAGAGCAGCAGAGAGATAGAGGAGAAGAAAATGAGACACTGACACTGGCTTCAAACAGTTGGTAATTGTAAAGATGAAATTTTAACAGAAACTTGCACAAAATGGTAACACGACAGAGAGCTTTTATAGAGAAGCAGCTTTTTATTAGTGGATAAAAAATGTTTCATATAAATTTTTATACAGAATAATTAATTTTTTCATAGTGCTTTTACTATATTGCTATGGACTAAAAGTCTCAAAATTTAAATTAATTTAAAGATGCGAATTTTAACTCAAACACATTATGGAACAACTTGTCGGCAACTGGATAGGAGTATAAATATAGTACAATATACTAGAGCGGGTCGATTTACAGGGAGCCAACGAAAAAATTCGCGCGTGTAGGAATTGTTCTACCGATCCTGCTGAACAAATTTGCCCAAGAGACTATGGATCTGAAAATTAGTTCGTAGTTATTTTTTGGTAGTCTAATAATCGTTTGTCGGAATCGATCAGATCGAACGACTATTCAGATTTTTTAAACTTCGACATAAAATCACTGGCACAAAACTGATTTGAGATCCATAGGCAAATATTTTATAAAATATTATAAATATTTTAGACGAATATTTCGCTCATTAAATTTGTAATTTTTTTGATTTCTGAATTCAGCAAACGAAATCCCAAAATTCAATTAGAGGCTCTAAGTAAAAATTAATTTATTAACAAACGAAAACATTTGCAACGGAAAGCGAAAGTGTAAATGCCAAGCGCCTAGCCTCAGTGAAATGGAGATGATGCGAAAAAAGTGATTAAAATGCTAAATAATAACAACGCACTCATACACATGCAAATGAGCAATATCTGTGGCGACATCTAATGTCCATAAAACGAAACCAAAAAGAGTCATTAAAAAGCTGTAAAAACCAGTATGAGTGAGACGCTGGTTAGGTTAGGTGCAGCTTGTTTTTGTAATACTTTCTTTTGCTCTTATTTTTATACTCTCGCAACAAAGCTGCAAAGGAGAGTATTATAGTTTTGTTCACATAACGGTTGTTTGTAAGTCCTAAAACTAAAAGAGTCAGATATAGGGTTATATACATATACCAAAGTGATCAGGGTGTCGAGTAGAGTTGAAATCCGGATGTCTGTCTGTCCGTCCGTCCGTCTGTCCGTTCGTCCGTGCTAGCTGTAACTTGAGTAAAAATTGAGATATCTTGATGAAACTTGGTACACGTATTTCTCGGCTCCATAAGAAGGTTAAGTTCGAAGATGGGCAAAATCGGCCCACTGTCAGGCCCACAAAATGGCGAAAACCGAAAACGTATAAGATATTAAAGTGAAATTTGGCACAAAGGATCGCATTAGGGAGGGGCATATTTGGACGTAATTTTTTTGAAAAAGTGGGCGTGGCCCCGCCCCCTACTAAGTTTTTTGTAAATATCTCGGAAACCACTATAGCTTTTTAACCAAACTCTATAGAGTCGTTTCCTTCAGGCATTTCCATATACAGTTCAAAAATGGAAGAAATCGGATAATAACCACGCCCACCTCCCATACAAAGGTGCTGTTGAAAATCACTAAAAGTGCGTTAACCGACTAACAAAAAACGTCAGAAACACTAAATTTTACGGAAGAAATGGCAGAAGGAAGCTGCATCCAGGCTTTTTTAGAAATTGAAAATGGGCGTGGCGTCGCCCACTTATGGACAAAAAACCATATCTCAGGAACTACTAGACCGATTTCAATGAAATTTGGTATATAATATTTTCTTAACACCTTGATGACATGTACGAAATATGGGTGACATCGGTTCACAACCACGCCTTCTTCCAATATAACGCTATTTTGAATTCCATCTGATGCCTTCTCTGTATAATATATACATACATTAGGAACCAATGATGATAGCGGAATAAAACTTTACACAAATACGGTATTTGAGCTGAGGTATCCCTTGTGGAAAAATTGTCGTGATCGGACTATAACTTTTCAAGGTCCCTGATATCGAACACGAAGAACTCAGTGCCTAACCTAACCTAACCTAATTTTTCACCGAAAATATCGGTAAATCTCTCAGATATTTTCATGTAATTCAGAGGGCATCATTTTTATACTCTCGTAGGATACGTTTTGCTGTTTGTAAAAACATATATTTAGAATTTAAAAATATAACATTTAATTATTAAAATATATAATACTTATTACTTCTAAGTCAAACCTGTATAATCTTATTCATGTAAGAAATAAAATGTGCATTAACTTCAAAAAACGATTGTTTTTGTTTTTTTACATAGTTCTCAATAAAGTTAAAATAAATGAAAATACAACTCAATATTCAAAGTACACAAATTCATCTAATCTAATTAATTTTACAACAAAATAAAAAAATATTTAAATGACGGATAATGAAATCTCCATTATCACTTTATCATGCGAGAGTATAAAATGTTCGGTGACACCCGAACTTAGCCCTTCCTTACTTGTTATTGTTGTTTTTTTTTACAATGAAATAATATAAAAATAAATGTAGAAATATTAAAAAATGTAGTATATATGTGAGAATGTTACATACAGACATATGTAAACATATATGCGTAAAGTATCGCCATCAATTTGATATCAACGACCAAATTCAAGGCTAAGCGATTATCAGTATAAACTTATGTATTATATATACGTATTTATATATTTATGTATTCAATATTTAAAAGTTAAATGTAGAGCAAGTAGAGAAAAACATTATTAGATTAATTTACATATAAATATGATTCATATGATAATAAGAATATGGAGGGAAACCTTTAACAAGAACAAAGAAGATAATTAGTTCATTAGTACAGTAAATAACCAGTTAAATTATTGGTTATTAAATATTTTACATTACAAATTATCACAAATTACTAAATGTAGTATTTTTCAGATTTTTCTCCTAGCTTTGCTGTAACCTCAATTTGGCAGATGCCCGAAACATTAATACTTTTTCTTCTACCTGCTTAATACTCAATACTCAGCTGTAGAAATCGAAATAATCATGTTATGTAAAAAGTGGTCATATATCAAAGCCAGTCCAGGTATTCAACCGAACTAAGGCTTTGAGGCTATCAAACTACGATCATGTTGTTAAGGGGTTACATGGGTTTCCTCGGGTAAAAAACACCCTCTCTTCAACAATTTTTTTCTCATATAGAAAATGAAATATTTTATTAGAATTTTTTACCGTTTCAAACATACACTATTCGAGAGATCTTTGAAAACATGACTCATTCTCGACGACCTTCGACCTCTTCAACTGATATTAAAAATATTTCAAAAGTGAAGGAAATATTAAAATCGTAAAGCAAGTCTTAGGGAGATGAGTCAAACACACGAGATCTCTCAAGGGTCCGTTCGAATGATTTTGGTGGATATTTCGGGTATGAAATGCGTTCTTGCTCGACTCGTCCCGATAAAGCTGAATTTTTTTCAAAAATGTTAAGATTGTGACCGAATTTAAAGCCAAACACGCAATGAATACCATTGATCAACCACCTATTCATCAGATTTAGCAACGTGTGATGTTTTCTTCTCCCCCAAACACAGACTATCGCACCGTAGAACCTGTTTTCAGTCGATCGAAGAGATAAACCAAAATTCGCTGAAGAAGATGAAAGCCATTCCAAAAAGTGCTTACGAAACGTTTTTTGAGGACCGGAAAATCGTTGGTATAAGTGTATTACACCTCGAGTGGACTACCTTGAATGCGATCGTAAAATATCATCTGAAAAGTTCCTAAAACCTCCGACATCAATAGTTTACTCCTTAAAGTGCACATTATTCTTTCGCCTTCTAAATGTTTTTAATTTTCTTAGACGAAAATCATTTTTATTTCTTTTATTTTTACATAGCTAGGAAAATTAGTCGATTTTTTTAAATTATATTGAGAAAATCTAAAAAAATAACAATTTTCTTTTAAAAGAAAGAAGTCTAAATTTTGTAAATTTACCTGAATATTTACAGAAAATTATTGCAAATAACCTTCTATTTTCCGCTCTGTCAAACATACATATAAACAATTTACAATGGAGCTTTCGTTCGCAAAATGAACGCTTGTGGATTGGTGAAAGGTTTTTAATATTAATAAAATCGTACAATACACCTCGAACTCAAACGAACAGTATTTCGGGATTTGGATTATGTTCTTCTCGAGGAAATGGTAGAACAGAGATCACTATAAATTGATTGAGAGATAGTGATAGGAGAGAATAAGGATTAAAACTAAAGCTGCAGCTGGTGGTGTTAAGCGTTATTTTTTTTTGTATACCTCCTAAATACTTGTACATAGTATGTAACCTACTCTCTCGCTCTCTCTCTCAACTTAATAGAAACAACATTTTACCTGCTTGACACTTGTAAGAAGCATAAAAGCCGAGTTACTTTCGCTTTATAGTCATACACATACTTTCATTGCTGGCAACAAAAACTCTAAGAGCTTCAAAAATTAATTTTAGTAAACACCGTATTTTTATAAAATTTTTATGGGTCAAATATTGCGTAAAATTTCTAACACTCTCTTACCAAGCACTCTGTTCACCACCTGCCTGAAACGCAAAAGCAATCCACAAAATAAAGGCAATGGAGCCAAAAGACAACGTTTTTCCTACGAGGAACCTCTGAATTCGGTGTATGTAACACATTCAAACGTAAGAAATATTGCACCCGAAATAATAAGACCTTCAAAACATATAAACATTGATAATGCAAAACCTAACCCTAACGAAGAGGAAATTTCACACAAAACACGCACCTTACTTATAACTGTATTCAAGAAAGAAACAGTAGAAACTTCAGTACAAATAACACCAACAATTCAGAACCACCAGATAAAACAAGTTATAGCGCAAACTTCTGCTCACGATCAGGTAAAGGAAGAAGCGACTAATATTGAAGGTCAATTAATCATAGAAGAACCAACTGAACGTGGCAACGAGAGTGACAGAGAACAACTCTCCGACGAGTGCTCCCCTGAAATAACTGACGATATCAGCAGCTCGCAGCAAGAAAACTCTGAGCAAGAAACAGATGAGGACGCACATATGATAAAACTAGGACCGAATGGTACAGCAACACCGAAAGCAAAGTACGACAAGATTCGTTGGTCTAGCAGTTCGTTTGCAACACGAAAACTGCTTATGTGCGTATTTGGCGCCGAAACGCTTGCTACGCACTCCTTCAGTGGCAGGATTGCGCCATTGTACTATAAGCATAAACATACCAAAAAGCCCAGATTAGATCCAGACAAGGTTAGCTGATATAATTTACTGCGTGCAGAAACGATTTAAATGCTCCGAGAAAACAATTCGAGCTGTGATCTCCTCAAAATGCGGAGACGAAGCGAAACGCAGCAAAGTGTGAATTTGGGAGATGCTATGTATATTATCTCTATCTCGGTTTTGTAAATTTTGGGAGAGTAAAATATATATAAAATTTGACGAATCTTATTACTGTTGTTTTATGTTTATTTTCATTAAATATATGGAGGACTCGAGGAGGTACGCTACGTGGTTATGCTTCTTTGAAATTTAAGTAGTATAGTACTTCTTTAAATTCTGGGTGGCGCCTACAGCTTTTTGAGAAGGAAAATAAATTTATTTTGAATGGAATTAACACTACTACTCTCTCTTTTATTGTAGAGAACGTTCTCTGTGTCCATTTTTTAGATTTTGTAAGTGAGCGGTAAAAGTGTACTCAGCTCGCATAAAATTTCTCGGCACAAATCATTCGTTTGCGGTTCTATCTACAGCTATATTTGAAGGCGTCACCTAATAACGTATAAAAAATCCATTTCTAGAAACTATCAATACATAAAATATCATAATAAAAAAATTGTCTGAAAAGATCATTATATTTGATATAAGATAGATCCAAAACTTACTAAATTCGCTGAACTAATTCCGCTAAAATTTCATTTTAGCTTCAGTGTCCTTATAGGAATAAAATTAACCGCTAGATGGCGCAGCAGACCATTCTAAAACGTTGGCTCGATTGAAGTTCGAAATGCAAGTTAAGTCAGACAGTCTTAAATAACACTTACACTAAGTCAAAATTGAACACTGTTTATTACCGAGCACGACTAAGCCACTTGTTACAAATCAGTTATTTTGTAATCTATTAAAAAATGTAGGCTAAACTAGATCCTACAATGTATTATGTCAACTACACCGGTGATCTTCCATTGTCAACCTGTGCTCTTCCATTTTTTAAATGCTTTTTTCTCCTTCGACGGCTTGCGTTTATTCTCGCTTCGACGCACATCTGCCTGATGGCCTTACGAATTTCTCTTTCAGAGCATTTAAATACATTTTTTACACAATATATGATATCATCCACTACGAGTGGATTCAGTTGCGGTTTTCGTAAGGGATACGATACGGACAAGAGGGAACATGTATGAGTAGCAAGCACTTCGGGGTCGAATATCATCCGTACAAGTATACGTGTGACATGGGAAACTGAGTACCAGTCAATTTTGTTGTATTCTTGCTGCCATACGGCTGTGCCATTTAGTCCTAAGATATGTAAATCATAGCACTTTGCACTTTTTTCACCATATGTGGGCGGTGGATTTGAGTTAATATTCCGAATTTCAGTGCTTTGCTCTAACTCGTACGAAAAGCATTTTAAGGGTGAATTATGAACAATCGTTTGATCTGCATTGCCACTCCCTAGTTCCCAGTGCTGAGGGAATACTAAAGTTTGCTCTTCTTCAGAAAAATTGTATGTACTATCTTCGGTCACATTAAATGGCTTTAACTCATGTAAAATGTAAGATTCGGACATTGTGTCATTCATTTTTTTTTTTTTTTTTTTTTTGTGAGCTGCTATTCGTTCTAATGATAAATTGTTATTGAAGCCAAACAGCAAAAGATCTCGCTTTTTATACTTTTTTCAAAGTGGATATCAAAATAATTTGGCTTACCTAACGGTTATTTATAGCACATAAACTAATTATATGTATCAATACTGAAAGGCTGGGGGGACGAAGAGATTTTACGACTTAAACACTTTTAGACAAACTGTAGCAACCCAACAACCACTCGGCGGATTTCAACCAAATTTGGTGCAAGGCACTACCTTTACATCGTTATGTAACATTTTTACATTGAGCGAAATCGGACTAAAACCACACCTACTTTCCGGCATAATAAACATTTTATCAGATTTTCCATACTCAAATATATAAATCGAACACCAATGTAGATATCGGAATAGAACTTTGCAAGGTTAGTGACACCAAAGTGGACAGTGATTTTATGATTTAGACACTTTTGACAAACTATAAAAACCCAGCAATCACTCGATGGATTACAACCAAATTTGGTGTGAGACACTACTTTTGCACCGTTATGTCACATTTTCACGTTGAGTGAAATTGGACTAAAACCACACCTACTTTCCGGCATAATAAAAATTTTATCAGATTTTTCATACTCAAATATATAAATCGAACACCAATGTAGATATCGGAATAGAACTTTGCGCAGATAGTGACATCAATGTGGACACTTCTCAACGAATAATAGTAAAAACCTTACTATAGTTTTCGAGGCCCCCAATTACCGAATATACATAGATTGCTTCAAACCAAAGCCGGGCTCTATAATGGAAATATGGGTAAACTTACCAAATATTTTTATGAAATAAGTGGATAGTTTTTACTAATAACCTAGGGTTAAAATTGTATTACGTCATCCTCAAGTTCGTCTAACAAAGAATATTGTATTTACCTTTTTAAATACAAAGTTTTGTCGACTTGAAAATAATTCCTCACCTTTATGACTTTCGAATTGCGAAAGTATATAATGTAAGGCTGCACTCGAAATTAGCATTTTTTAGATTTTGAGAAAAAATGTTTGATCATTTATTTTTCTCAAAAACCAAAAATTATTTTCAGCAAAATTTTTAAAAATGTTTGACCAAATTTTTGCAATATATTTTTTTACAAAAAAATGCAAATTTTGACGAAACAATACTCAAGTCAAGATCATTTAATATTTCGTACGAATTAAACAATTTAATTCAGTAGTGTGATTGCTGGAAAAATAAAACTAACTTATCTCTGTGGAGAGGAAAGAATTATTGTTTGAAAAACATCCGTTATTCTCATTCTTTTGCGTTTGCTTTAAGCGAGACAGCTGACATTCTCCGTATCTCACACTCCCATTACACAACTACCCACCTGTCCAGAGCGGTAGCTCCTCTCAAAGTGATAGGCTTGACCTATAAACAGTGTTGAGCTCTGTGGACTTTTACATAAAGTTTTCATAAACTTTTGGAATATTATCCACAGCTCGATGTATTTTTAGGCGTTTTCACATGACATGTAAAAAAAAATCTCGAAAAACTACCAATAAATAAAAAACCTAGGTATATTAAAAAGCAATTGTCTTATCATAACATTATATTTGATATAAATATAGTGCCAATATTTACTAAATCCGCTGAAACGATTTTGCTAAAATTTCATTGCAGCATCAGTGTTCTCATAGGGATAAGAATAACCGCTAGATGGCGCAGGAGACAACTGTAGGTTATTGCCTCGATTGAAGCTCAACTCTTTCTTCCTTTTCGCCTCTCTGTCTCCACAGGCAATTTCCGAACACTTGCGACTGATCGCAATACGAATGTCTTTTTCAGAGCAATTCAATTTCTTCTGTACACAATAAATGATATCCTCCACTTTGAGTGGATCCAGTTGCGGTTTTCGCGAGACATACGGCTTGGACATGAGGGAACATGCATGAGTAGCAAGCGTTTTGCGGTCGAATACCAACTGTAAAAGTTTACGTGTGGCATCGGAAACTAGGCACCACTTAATCCGTTTGTATTCTTTCCGCCGTATGACTGTGCCATTTGGTCCTATGATTTGTACATCAGAACATTTGGCACTTTTTGCAACATTTGTATGCGATTGACTTGGGTTAATATTCTGAATTTGTGTGCTTTGCTTTAACTCGTCGCAAAAACATTTCGAAAATAAATTCTGAACAGTCGTTTGATTGGTAGTGTCTCTCCCTAGATCACAGCGCTGAGGTAGTGTTAAAGTTGTCTCTTCGCCGTTAAAAATATTATCTATATTTTCGGTCACATTAACTGGCTTTGACTCATATAAAATGTTAGGTTCGGACATTGTTTCATTGAGTTGCTTATTTCTGAGGTGCCATTCGTTCTGAAGATAAAACGATTTTGAAGCCAAACACCAAAGGAGCACACTTTTTATATCTTATTCAAAGCAGACATATTCTACCGGTTACAATAGTTTTGTTCACCTAACGGTTGTTTATAGCACATAAACTAGTTATATGTATCAATATGGTAAGGCTGAGGGGACAAAGTGTTTTCTTATATTTAGACACTTTTAGACAAGCTGTAATAACCCAGCAATCACTCGACCGAATTCAACCAAATTTGCTACGATACACTACTTTTACACCATTATGTCACATTTTTATGTTGAGTGAAATCGGATTAAAACCACGTGTACTTTCCAGCACAATAAAAATTCCATCAGAGTTTTCATTCTCAAATATATAAAAAGAACACCAATAAATATATCGCAATAAGAATTTTCACAGATAGCCACACCAAGATCTGAGACTTCTCAACGAAAAATGTTAGAAATCGTACCATAACTTTTCGAGGTCCCCATTTACCGAATATGGGAAGCTTCAAACCTATACTTGGCTCTATAATGGAAATATAAGTAAACTTATGAGATATTTTTTATGAAATATGTGGTTATCTTTTTCTGAGGATAATGTGATGTTGAATAAAATTGGATTAAATTGGTACAGGATTTGAATTAGTTTCCTGGATACTGAATTCAAATGCATTCTTGAAAATAAGTCCACGCCTTTTGATCTTGAAAAAACTAAAAGCATGTAATATTTGGTGGCATCCGAACTTAGCTTTTCCTGGCGTTAGTAAGTTTTTACTGAAGAGGACCATAAGTTACTGCAGAGACATAACATAAAATACATAGTTTTAGAGAAGAGTTATTGATAATAAAATGTAAATTTATCCCTTAAGCCCGGTTTAGTCCAATAAACTATTTAAAAATATTATTTTTTAACCAAATTATTTTAATAAACGAAGTTATAGATTCAAGGTAAGCTGAGCAAGTAGAACAATATTTTGCATAATTTTTTAACAATCAAAATGCAAACTTCTACAAAAAACAAATATTGAGTAGTCGAAAATGTCTTTTCGCATTTCTAATCCTATTTTTATTATAATAATAAAAAATTAAACCAACTAAAGTCGAGATCTCTTGAAATATGCCTTAGAAATTTCAATTCTGTAACGCTGTTTCTGGTATAATATAACTCAGTTCTCTCTCTTTTCAGAGAGCATAATTTTCCATTTCTTTAATTTATTTTCGTTTTCTTAAAAGAATATCACTCTTTCGTTCGAACTTTGTGCGGTCTCCGTTCTCTCTCTATCCTTTTCTTTTCTATCCCTCCCTTTTCCATCCAACTGCCATCTACCTGCGCGCCTTTTTGTTCGTTGCTCGCAGACTGTGCCTACACCGAACCACTAATGTTTCTGTTTTAACAACATTTAGCTAATGTTGTTGCTTTAACATAACAGATTTTTGCTCAAGCAAATGCAAAGTGTTAATGCGAGAGTTTTAGAGAGAAGTAAAATATTAATAAAGTGTTATGTGTTGTAGGAAAGAAAAGTTCATTGAGCCCAGAACTTTTGTGGTGATTCTGAACAGCAAAAAAAATATCGACTGCAAATTTTTATCGTCATAAAAAAATTTAGATTTCCACAGTAGTTTCTACGATGAAGGAAAACTGTTACATACTTTTGAAGACCAGTTCGAGCTTTACTAATGTGAAACGATGTACCGAAAGCGCGAGTTCTGATCAAAATGTCATAACATAATTTTTCTGAGTTCATATTATAATCATCTAATCATTACATACAATAAATATTAAGTCAGAAGAGCTGTTCGATAGTCGTGCATGGAGGTGCTTTCTAATATACAGACATATCAATGAATTTATTTCATTCGAGGATAATATTATTGCATGGTAAATATTTCCTATTGGGATTTCCAATCATATTCATAATCATTTTTTTTTGCTTGAATCCCGCTGCATTATTTACACTATATTATATATTTTATAGTAAAATTTAAATTAGTTTTGATTTACTACTTTAACATTATAAAAAATATAGATCAAAATGGAGTTTAGTGCCAGTCATTGCTGGAGCGTGACCGACTCTCAACACTAATGCGCGACTGGCAATATGTCAAACTTAATTACAAAAGTGGCAGTCGAATGACAAACAATTTATGAACATGGCTTTAAACTAAGAATTCAAACTCTAGCGGCATTTTAAATCAACTCGTTTGGTGAATGTCAAAATACATAAGTTTTGATTAAAAAAAATCGACTCAAAAGATATTGTCATAAATTGTCATTATTTTGACAACAGCTTTCATTGAATTTGACGTGATAAAAGTAAACCATATTAAGGCGGTGTCTTCTGAGATTGCAACGTTGATTTGGACAATAATTTATGCCAAATTCCGTAAAGATAATGTGTCAAATAAAAAGGTTTCTGTACAAAAATTTG